>OX328131.1:56970129-57212629 GCA_946811695.1 Gonocerus acuteangulatus
TTTTGTGAATATTTACAATTTCTCCTGTCAATTTATTAGTATTTATAGGAAAATTCGTGAATACAATTGTATTTGTATACATGTCGGATACATCGGATCAAACATCGGTTTGCTGACGCTGAAGCAGCTAACAAAGAGAAATCTAATGAGAAATCCAGTGGTCGGTTACAATTCTATCTAACTCTGAACTAACAAATTGTATAGTTATAGATATAACTAATTATTGGATAATATTCTATTTTATTTTAATATACTTTGGGCCTCTCTTAAAATTTCATTCTTCTAGAAATGGTAGATCTAATATAAACGAAATTAAAACTAGAACCAAACGCAACTACAATTATTGGAGATTCGCTTCCATGCAAGATCCTTTTTTTTTTTTTTTTTTTTTTTTTTTTTTTTTTTTTTTTTTTTTTTTTTTTTTTTTTTTTTTTTTTTTTTTTTTTTTTGTAATACTGAGCACAAGTGAGATAGCACATGTATATTTAGACAAATGTAGTATATGTAAAAATATAAAAAAAATATAAATAGGATATGTACAATATATTTAGTTATTTCTAATAAACAATAAATAAACAATATTTATTAAAATCTACATGAATAATTTATTTTTTCGAAATTATAAGCTATTATTTAATGTTGATATTGGTGAACGCATGATAGCAATTATATTAACATAAGCCTCTTACAATAAAAAGATTAACTATACTAATATCATTATATAAGGCCTACTCCTCGCTATGGGGAAACCTTGTTAGCGATAAACAAAAAAATAAATAAATACATGTAAATACAAATAAACTTATATTCACCCATATGAAGACAAGTTTATTTATATTCGTATATACAAATAAGTGAAATACGAATATAAATAATTCTCACTATATTAATAAGAAGGAATCAATTATTATTTATAAATAAAATTGGGCCCAAATCTGCTCCCTGTTCACATAAAATATTTTAATGAAGAATTCTGTAAGACCTAGAGGATCAATATAATTTTAAACATTCTCCACAATAACTAATTACACTCATCTCTGAGAACGTATTTAAAGATTGTTAAACATTAATTTCCACCCCGCGCCATTTATTATAATGTTGTACGGTTGATCCTTTAATTACACGTAGGCCGGTAGCAAAATGATCTTCTCATTCAAATAACATTGCCCTGAGGACTTACTTTTTCGGAGCTAGCAATCATTGTTGGCTTGTACAATCCCAAGTGCCTTGGGGCGATTTCAGAATACCCTTTATAATTTTTAAATATGGGCTCTGGTATTTTTTTTATTTATTTTTTTTGTTGTTATATTCCTTCCTCCATTCTGGTTTTTAGTATTTTTTCTCACCGATTCAACCCTCTCAGAGGGCTGCACAATGGGCTACTGTCTGCCTCAGATAACATCTAGACGATACCCCTTGAATTTTAAATTAGGCCTATGGGGATGGATTTTTCTTTCCCCTATTTTTTTTTTTTTATTATTTTTTTTTTTTTTTTTTTAGTGTTACGGCCTTCGCTAGCATTATTAAGAGAGGTAGCCGGTTGAGGGGGCGTAGGTAGCTCTGAGGACGGTTACAAAAACTCACCGAATAGTATTGTGTTCTATTTTAATGGTTATTTCGTTGGATGTGTGACCGTTTCACCTTGGGATACGGCCTATTGTAAGATAAACCTTCCTAGTGGTATATTTGTATTACAATGCGTTAGGAGCAGCCCTTTGAATTTTTTTATTTATTTTTTTTTGTACACTAACTGTTCAGTTATCTTTATAAGAAGATCTTTATTATTATATATATACATATTCATTTATTAGAGCACTTACATATGAAAAAAACAGTTTTTTGTTGGGGCACGCTACTTTTACAGGAATATCTAGATATATAGATTCTATTATTTGCCATATTTTTTTAATGTATTTATTTTACATTTTTTGTCAAAAATCCATATTTTTACATATTCTGCCGAAAAAAAAAATTTTTGCTACATATTTTGATATTCTTTTTATTTTTTAATGCAAAAAATAAAGGGAAAATAAATAAATAAAATAATGCTGTACATATTAAGTCTAGAACACTATCTCTTAAAGTCCGTCACGCAGGAGCTGGATAACTAAGCACTTTCCTCAGAATTTGGGTAGTGTAGACTGCATTCCTGAATAATTTACTTAAAATATCCTATGTAAATAAAATAAAAACATCTTTTAATTTTTTATTGAGTAACTGTTCAATTATTAACTTTGTAATTAATTTGCTTCCAGAGTTATGCTAATACATGGTGGCGAATTGGTAATGTGGGTCAGGAGTAAACCCCCCCTCCTAATTTAGTTTATTTTTATAACAAATTTTTCTCTGTAGATTTCCACAAAAAATACTAAGATTCGTTGAAATATATCAAAAACTACGGCTGGCATGGTCAAATTAGTGTTTTGGGTCCGGGGTAAACCCCCTCTTTCGTTGGACGGATTTTGGTGGTTTACGAACTCGTTTAATCGTTTGTTAATTGAACGCTGTATACCAAGTTTCGAGACGAAAAAACAAAAACTCTGGTCGCTATCGTGTTAACAGACACATATATATATATCTATATGCATATATATACATATATACCGATATATATAAATTTTAATGGGGGTCATTTTCGGTTTCTACTAGGTAGTATCGATAAAGATTTGAAGACATTTTTCAAAACTTCCGCCATGAGTGCAACCTCAATAGCTACTTTCCTTCGGAGGAAAGTGCTAAAAGGTAAATGTGGCTGGCAGCCATGCTTCCCCGGACCTAATTGTCTAGATGCGTTTTAAAAAATATATAACGAAGTTTTGTTTAAAAATTGTATTATTCCTTTAATTTACTTTCTGAAACAAACGAACTAGAGAAATAACCAAGTCGATACTATCTTCCAAACTTGAGATATAGAATAATGAATTTTCAACCTATTTTATTTTACGAAGACAAGGGATGTTTGGGATTCAGCACTAGAGAATGGGGGAGAGAGGAAGACCAAGAAGACATTTAAGTGACCATGGTTGAATGTAAGTCTAATACAGATTTCTTCCTGAAGATCTGGCGTTTTTTTTTTCATACATTCAACCATGGTCACCTATATGTCTTCTTGGGCTTCCCCCTCCCCCCTAGGCATTCTCTAGTGCTGAAGAAGGCTGCCAAAGTGCAGCCGATACGTCCAATACAGATTTCTTCCTGAAGGTCTGATGTTTTAGCACTTTCCTCCGAAGGAAAATAGCTATTGAGTTTGGACTCATGACGGAATTTTTTTTTTTTCTCCTAGCCGAATCCCAACCATCCCTTGTCTTCGTATTACTGCAACGGCTAACCGTCTCCATCTCCACTATTTTATTTTATTTCTTAGCTCCTAAGGCGCATTGGACGAAAATCTCGGACACATTTCGACAATTATTCGATGCAAAGAGAATGGATATGCTAGTCGTATAAAACAATGTAGGGGGGTCTCCCGTGGTCTAATGGCTAGCGCCTTGGATTCATAAGCGGGAGATGGTTGGTTCGATTCCCAACCTCCGGCAGGAATTTTATCATCCCACGGCTCGCTGGTAAAATTCCTCGCTGCACCCTGGATGTCGGCGCTAATGAACTAGATGTAGATGCGCCGTAAAAAAAAACAACAAAAAAAAACAAAAAAAAAACAAAAAAAAACAAAAAAAAAAAAAAAAACAATGTAGGTGCTGGCGTAAAAACAGGACAAAATGTTAATCGCCACTAAACCCTTATCCTAATCCTATTCGATGCAAAATCGCCAGAAAAGATTGTTGCAAACAATTTACCATAATAACATCATCTGTAGAAATTTTCAACTTCATTTTTCCCTATTTAAAATGGGTTCCTAATAATAACCATTTATCAAAAAGTTCTTACTAATTATTTATGCTATTCTTTTCAATATTCTATAGTGTTTTAGATATTTTTTTACTGCATGTTTTCAATTTTTTATTACATATTTCATTATATATAGTTAAATATTTTCCACTTTTTCTTGCTTCTTTTTCTGGCAGGGGGTCGATAAAGCAGTACACTCTCTGTTCATATTTACTACATTTGGTGTATTCTGCCCGACATGTTTCGTGCCTTTTCGCACCTCTTCAGGGGCTTTCCTTATAGGAAACTATATATATATATATATATATATATATATATATATATATATATATTCTCTTTCCCACCGCCTCAAAAGTGGTCCGATTTTGATGAAATTTAGTGCAAACATCTTTCGTCTAATTTGAAAGGTCGAGTTCGTTAACAAGCAGAATCCGTCTGGGTAAATCGTAACGCTTAGTTTTCGAGTTCATACGCTTGAAAGTACACGTTTTATAGGTTTATTGACGTATAAAAATGAATCAAATCATTTTCGAAGAGATATCTTTAACTGTTTTCGAGAAACATTGAAACAGCTACTTTTCGAAACTTATTCAGAAACGATTGATTCAGTTGAATCTTGTTCGGCGTTCATCCAATCTGAAATATTTAAATTTTGGATGCGTTTGGAGGTAGCGAAGTATTAAAAAAAATTATTAATGGCTATGAAACGTTTTCGGATCTTATATTTTCTAAAATATGTCGAAAACTGTTGGGAAATTGTGGAAGGTGACCATTCGAAAGCTAACTAATTCCTACAAAAAAGGTTCTGATGAATTTTCGAGGGGGCGATGTCAATCCGAGAAATAAGTGCTTAAAACATCAAAATTGTTGGTTTTGTTCTTTCCGACGGGTTTTTGTCTCGGTTTACTTAACTTTTAACTGGTGATTGTTTTTTTGTTTTTTTTTAATTGCATTTAAAATGAAAATGAGTATTTTAATAAAACAAGGTAAGAAATTGAGAAACATCGATATGAACGGAACCGCTTTAAGATGAAGCAGTTCCTGTGACTCAGACTTTTTTACTATGTTCCCTAGAAAGTGAACTCCGGATTAATTGGGACTGATAGAAAAAATGTTAACTGATCGAACAGACGTATTTTAATCAGGATGCAAAATCAAGTCAACACACCTCCACTGTTTAATTCCTTTAATTTACAAAACGTTTTCGAGGTCAGCACCTCATCCTCAGTGTCCTCCTATAGCTGGGCGAGGTTCACTCGGACCTTCCTCCGACTATACTCTACGTATTTTAATCACTTAATTGAACCAACTATGATTTTGATTTTATCTATGGCCACCTGAAAGCAATGGAGAAGATAAAAATCTTAAACTTATTCATTCATTAGAAACTAGCTATCCCCTAGATTTTGGGTTTCTTATCCAGTCCCAAATCAAGACCTAGGAGGTTTGTTGGGTTGTTGAATCCCTAAATAAGGTGCGGCGGATTGGGAAGCTCAAATATCAGTAACCAATGAATCTACTATATATTTGTCAAATACCACTCACTGACCTATCATCGCCCAGCCCAAACCACTTGACAGAAAAATTGAAATTTTGCATGGACACTCCCCTTAGGATGTAAACACTCGCTAAGAAAGGGTTCTTTGTTATTCAATTTTTTAAGTATTTTTAGAGGGGTTTGCATTTTTAGTTGGTTTGTGAGCAGGCACGCCTAGGCAGCAAACGTTGAAAATAACAGGTCATCTGTTGCCGCCTTTTTTTTTTTACGGCGCATCTACATCTTGGTCATTAGCGCCGCCGTAATGACCGTGTTGCCGTACTGTATTTATTTTTTAACCCCTTCAGGTCCGAATTTTTATTTCTTGATAAAACATTTTTATTTTCCTGCCATAGTTGTGTATTGCTCTTGTGAAGATTCCTGATTTTTTTCAGAATTTTATGGTTTACCTGACATGAGTTACGTAACGTCCAGTATACTGGACATTGGTTCTCAAGTAATGCGATTTGTGGATGAAAGCCGAAATTCAAAATTTCTTAATATTAAAAAAATATATAATTAAAGCAGTAATTTATTACCAATTTAAAATAAAATAATTCAGAAAAAATAAATTTGAAAAATTATTAGTAAATATTATTGTACCTACTCACATGGATGATTTTTTGGAGTGGCATCGATTGTTGCAGCACCTACATCGGCCCACACTGAGGATTATATGCTTTTCGCCATAGAGGCTGAGCATTAACAAAATAAAAAAAAAAATAAAAATATTGTAAAAGCTCAAATATCATAAGGTATTGTAAAAATAGATTAGAATTTTAGACATGAAATTGTTGTCAGCGCACAGTAATAATGAAAATTAATGAAATTGAAATATTTACAGTCTAGTCTCAAAAAGAGATTGATTATTTAAAAAAAACAAAACATAAAACTGCTAAGAATATATTTTTTGAAAATCATGTGACAGATGATATTTTTGAATGGTTTGGGCGCCTTCTAGCCCATACCATTCAGAAAAAGTTATTGATTATTATGGTACTCAAAAAAAAACAATTCTGACAACATAAAAACAAAATATAACAGTAAATATTTGAAAAATAGATAAAAAATATTGTTACATCAAATATGAGGGTTGACTTCCCATGTACAGTATACTGGACATGGATTTTCAAAAATTCGTAGACAACTTATTACAAACTTTATTGATAAAACTGAACTTCCAACCTTTAAAAAGATCATGCACATTAAATTCGGAGGAATTTTATTCACTAAAAAGAAACCATTTGGACTAAATATGTAAAGAAAAGTCAATAACTATTAGAATCCATGACTGCCCTTGGTGGAGCAGAGAAGATTTTACACATAACCTTTCAAAATCGAATGGAATCATTTTATATTAGATGTCAAGTGGAAGAAACATACATAGAGCTTCAAACCAAAGTGGTAGTAAACATCTATCGGCCATAGGCAGTGTGATACAAAGTGAAGAAGTTATGTCCAGCCGGCTGGACAATGGAACTGAAGGGGTTAATATTATTTCTATTTGAGCTTCACTATGTTCATTATTTCAAATATGATAACAAACCTTAAATTACTAGAAATAAACTGTGATTTTGTACCTCATAGAGTTTTCCTATCCCGAACCCTTGAACTTTGGAAACATAAAGTTTTAAATTCTAACGTTCATTTGTTATTGGCAACGAATTTTAACCTGAACTGGTCAAGCTCCTGTTACTGGTAACCCATAGATAACGGGTTATCTATAGGTTATCTGTTTGTTGACACTGGTCCGTAGCGCCCAAGGGTCAAGAAACATTGTACTTTGATTATTTATCAATTGATGAATAACATATAGTATGACGGGAACCGTGCTATAATAAACTGCAAAAAATTATATAGTAGTGTTAATTTTGATGATAAATTATTTATCGCAATAAAATAACTACTTATCTGAAATATTTAATCCTCTCGTCATAGACAAAACCAATTATATTGGTTTACATTACACCATTTAAAATAGATGTGTAGAATGTAATAATTACAGACTATTCAGTCTGTACATTAAGCGATTCTCCATTTCTCGAGGACTTTCTTGTCGCCTGGCTGTAATCTATGATTTCCTATTATTTTTTTTTTCGATAGTAAACCCCAGTTTTAATTAAAACTGATAGAAAAAAGGCCAACCGATCGAACAGACGTATTTTTATCACTTAATTGAACCAATTATGAAGTTGTAGTTTATCTTTGGCCACCTGAAAGCAAAGAAGAAGATAGAAATCTCCGACTTATTCATTCATTAGAACCAGTGGCAGGGAAAAATGGGTCTAATTTATTATCATTCTAATAGTATAGTGTAAGAAGCCCCTCCCTTATCTAATTAATGATAGGATTAGGGTGGTTGGTTTCAACCCTCCAGGATAGGGGTGGTTATTTATCCCATTTCGTAGATTCAGAGGTGGTTATCCATACCATCTCGTAGATTCAGAGGTGGTTATCCATCCCATCTCATAGATTCAGGGGTGGTTATCCATCCTATCTCGTAGATGTAGGGGTGGTTAGCCAGTCCATCCCGTAGATTCAGGGGTGGTTATCCATCCCATCTCGTAGATGTAGGGGAGGTTAGCCAGTCCATCCCGTAGATTCAGGGGTGGTTATCCCTCCCATCTCGTAGATTCAGGGGTGGTTAGCCAGTGTATTCCTTAGATGTAGGGGTGGTTATCCCTCCCATCTCGTAGATTCAGGGGAGGTTATCCATCCCATCTCGTAGATGTAGGGGTGGTTATCCATCCCATATCGTAGATGTAGGGGTTGTTAGTCAGCCCATCTCTTAGATTTAGATGTCGGGGTGGTTAACCAGACCATCTCGTAGATGTAGGGGTGGTTAACCAGACCATCTCGTAGATGTAGGGGTGGTTAACCAGCCCATCTCTTAGATGTAGGGGTGGTTAGCCAGCCCATCTCTTAGATGTAGGGGTGGTTAGCCAGCCCATCTCTTAGATGTAGGGGTGGTTAGCCAGCCCATCTCCTAGATGTAGGGGTGGCTAGCCAGTCCATCCCCTAGATTCAGGGGTGTTCAAATAGCCGATAGCGATCTAAAGGTTCTTAACATTGAGAAGATTATGGGCATTGCAGTAAATACTGTACATTCCTTCCATGCACGTAGCTTGCAACGATGGCTCTTTAAATTGCAGCTGGATGATATGCAGTCAGTTGAACACACAGAATTAATTCTTCACACGGACGTCAGGTGATTGAGTTGCGGAAATTCCTCGAAAGGTTTCAAGAATTATTGCCCGAAATAGCAGATGTTCTGGACGACAGAGGTGATGACATTTGGCATTTTGGCGCGACTCCTTCTTCCCCCATTGGGAGGAAACCCCCTTATAAGGTTGACCTCATGACGCAATCCGGAAGTGCATAATCCAGGTGTTTCAGAACGATTATTACGTTCGCTTTTGTATATATATGTTTTTCTGTTCGCACTGCCACCGTGTGAAAAATGGTCCAATTTTGATGAAATTTATTACAAAAATCTATTGTTTCGTTTGAAAGGTCAAGCTCCTTTACCAGCAGAATCCGTCAACCGTAACATGGTCTTTGGAGCGAAATTCGCGCGAAAAAAATCGGAATGCATACGTTTTCGAGTTTCTGTGCCCGAATGAACGAAACCATATTAAAAGCGATATCTATAACCGTTTACGACAAAAATTGATACAAATAATTTTCCAAGCTAATGTTCAGTTTGGGTATTCGGAAATGTTTGACTCAGTTGAAGCATATTCTAGACGTTTGACACCCATATAATCTAAAATGTTTTAATTTTGGTTCCATTTGAAGTTAACAAACTAGAAATAAACTATTTCATTAACAAGCATGGAAAGTTAGAGAATATTTTCTAAACTATCTTGAAAACAGTTGGAAAATCGTGGTAAGAGGAAGGTGACCAGAATAATAAATTCTCCACAAAAAAAGGTTCTGATGGAACTTTCAGTGGGGTGTTAATTGGATAAATAAGGACTTGAAACTTCGAAATTGTTAGTTTTGGTCTTTTGAACGGACATTTGTATCTATTTATCTACCGTTTTAATTGGTTCTTGCTTATTCCGATTGCATTTAACAGTCAAATGAGTATTTTAGTCGCTTATGGTACTGTCAGTTTCATTTTGAGGCGCCTTAAATCTATTTTCTCGTCGAGATTTTCCTTTACTAATAGCTCAAGAGATATGAACGGAACCTCGCTAAGATGATGCAGTTATTGCGAGTCGGACTTTTTGACAAGAACTATTATTGAGATGCTTAGCACAATGAACGCATTCAAAAGGAATTGAAACTAATGATGGATCATCTGAAAACAAAAGGATTTGAAAAGTTTTCTGTCTTTGAAAGAAATGATATTATTTAGCTATTTAGTGAAAGAGAATTATCAATTTTTTTTGAGCCAATTCGAAATTCGTTTTTGATTTCCGTATATTGGCAAATATCCCATAATTTGTGGATTATCCTTTTTAGTGGAAAAAATATATAATGTATAATATACGCAATAAAAAAAAAAAAAAAAAAAAAAAATGTCGTAAATGTGAACAAAGAGTGTACTGCTTTATCGACCCCAAGAAAAAGAAAAAGAAACAAGAAAAAGTGGAATATATATATATATATATATATATATATATATATATATATATATATCGGGTCATCTTTCAAATTTTGCGAAAAGTGACTCCGTCACTAGGGGGGGAGTACTGTAGCAGCAAGAGACTGACAGAAAGCATGGTTGCTAGGGACTTGCCTAAGTGAGCAGTATCTAGCAACCAGCTGTTCTAATTAAACTATTTCACACAGAGTACTATAACCTCAGTCTTGTTTCTTCTTCTCTTGTGAGTGCATCTATAAAAACAGACACAATTTAAACTGCTCTGGACTGTTCGCGGTAGCTACCCTCAGCAAACACAGCAGCCTCCAGGAACCCATAACCAGCTCATAAAACTACAAGTAATCTACTCAATTTTTGGACTATTTAATATTTCTATTTTCATTTCCGCTCAAGGCAGTTTATGTAAATATGTTATTTTTATTTTACATTTAATTATATGCTGTTGACGTTCTACATGTTTATTTCCAGTTTCTTTTGTTTATTGTGTTATTAGTTAATTTAATTTCTGAACATGCAATAATATTCTTGTTGGGACCTTCTGATGTAAATAATCATGCACAAGTTTACATAACCCAACAATATATTCCACTTTTTCTTGTTTCTTTTTCTGGCAGGGGGTCGATAAAGCAGTAACTCTTTGTTCACATTTACTACATTTTTTTTTATTTTTTTTATTGCGTTAAAACCCAAAGGGTCATCAAACACAGCTATTTGAGCATCATTTGTTGGATTAAATTTTAAAGTATCAGGGACTGAGATAACAGAAAGAGGGGCAGGCAGAATCCCCCCGGCGCACAGTGTAACGAAGTAGTGAAGATTATAGACAAAAATCATTAACCACTAGTTATTTTCAAAACAAGATTTTTATTAATTGAAATCAACTCAAAACAAGGTAACAATAGTATAATAATGCATACTATACAGCTATAATAATGTTAATTGTAATATTAATAGAAATAATATAGCAGGTAATAATATTATTAATAACAATATTATAAAACATAATATAACTGTAACATATAATGTAGTAATAAACTCTTGTTTATGTCTGGCTCTAGGGAAGCCGGAAGGGCCATCAGAACGAGAATATCTTTTTTCATGATAAAAATTAATAACAATTTCTTTTAAGTTGATATATTGTTTCAACCAGTATTTATATATGTGTTTTTTTCCTGTGCGGTGAACACGTTCCCGCATTTTTTACATTTAATATAAGACTAAACAGGCAGTCTTTCTAATATTGCTTAATATTTCTTTAGAAACATCCTGCAGATCAAATTGAATCATTTGCCCGAGGATTGATACCGTTTTCTTGGATTTATCCACATTTTTTTCAAATTTGGAAGAAAAAATGATGATGGATCTAAAAATAAAAATCTTTGGAATCGGCAAATTTCGGCAAACTAAATTGCTGTCAGTACATTATACTTGAGGTAAACTTTAAGCTCTAAAAAACTGTAAATGTTTGCAGATGAAGTTTTTTTGCTATGGTCTATCAAAATTTTGTACATGAGAAAAATGTCTAAATTAATGAAGAATAATTCAGGATAAATAATAAGGGAGTAATTACCCGTAATCAATTATATCAGATAAAAAAGGAATAGTTTTGAAGTAATTTCCTTCGGATGACTGAATAAAAACACGGTCCTATCTTGAACGAGAGAGGTTCAAACTAATTGTTGGTATAAAACAGATTTCGAAGACTTACTGCTTTTGCAATACTGCTAATGTGTTTGTGGATCAAAATAAAGCTAATATTTATTAGTTTTATACGATTTTAATTCCTTGAATAGTTTCTAAACTACTACTACTAGAGGATTAAAAATTAAATATAAGAAAACAAAAATTCAGGTTTTTTCCATTGGACGTTACACAGTGCGGCGGCGCAAGGACGGTGCTCTCCTATATTTGAAGATTCATTTACTATTTTATTTGGTATGTTTCACCCGACATGTTTCGTGCCTTTGGAAGAGGTGCGAAAAGGTACGAAACATGTCGGGCGAAACATACCAAATGAAGTAGTTTTTTTTTTTTTTTTTTTTTTTTTTTTTTTTTTTTTTCGTTTTTAACGGCGCATCAACTATTTTGCTATTAGCGCCGTTGATGAAGTAATAAATGTGAACAATGAGTATACTGCTTTATCGACCCCCTGTCAGAAAAAGAAACAATTAATAAATACTAATGGTTTAAAATTGATTGGTTCTTCCAATTAATTCAGTTGTAAAACCAAGATCTGAAACAGGCACCCTCCAAAAAGCTCAGAGGAAGAGCAGGTGCAGAGACCGGGTCCCTATTTTCGAGGTAATTGGGAGATTCGACAATCCATCAGGAATACCCGCGCTTTCTCGACTAAAGGCGTCGTTAGAGTGGAGCTTTTTACACTTTAGGCGGGAATACGTTTCGGGAGATAAGCAATCTTCTGGAATCAGGTAACGATTTTCGAAGGCGCTCTTTCTAAAAACCAACTAGTCTTCAAGATGGCTATCTTGTAGGTGGCGGAACGATTTTTTTTTTTTTTCTTTAAGAATTGCTTAAAGATGGGCCGTGGGGTTTGTTGTTTTTCTTTTTTTGTTGCCCAATCTTTTCGGGAGATACGACATTCAAGTGTGAAGAAATCTTGGAAGATTTACTGTGTCTTTAAATCTCTGCTAATTAAACTTTTTAATATCTTATTTTCAAATCTTTAACTTGAAAGAGATTAACTTACCAGCCTGGTGTTTGAAGAAAGTTCCTCTGCTCTTCGTGTAGCAGCCTTCAACTAAATTGTCAACCGTTACGTTGTCTATCTAAAGCCGTCATACTGAGTTGCATTCGCCTGACTGACATGGAACCCTCACACGAGACTGAAAAGACAGGAGCTGAACAAAAGATACGGACTACTTAGACGACTCCTTGGACCTTCTTTTAAATTATCGATACTGAACAAACTAACGATATACAAAACAATCATTCGACCCATATGGACATACGGACTTGAACTCTGGGGATCCGCAAAACCATCCAACATCAACAGAATACAGGAATTCCAGTCCAAAGTTCTACGAAAAATTCGTAACGCCCCTTTTTATGTATCCAAGAAAACCCTCCACAATGACCTTAACATCCCAATTGTCCTTGACCTTGCTAAAACCCGTTTCCAAATGTTCCACTCAAAACTCTCTCACCATCCCAATCCCGAAGGTCTATCCTGATCTTCCCAATTCCACCCTGACAATCCTACCAGGCGGCTTAAGAGACAGTGGCCCCGAGACATTTTACTCACCTGACCTTGTCATAATCATTGTAATATTTATTTAGACAGTCCCGGAAGTGCCAACAATGTTTGGCTTCTTCCAAATGTTGTATGGTTTTTTATTTTATATTTACCGTTTTGTTCAATTTATACATAGCATACATCTGTATCAACTAACTTGATTATTGTACTTATAATGATTTGTACAAATTTCAAATAAAAAAATTAATTAAAAAAAAATCTTTGGAAAAACCCAAATTACAATAATTAAGGCCATGGGCGTATATAAGGAGAAGCCTCAACCGGAATTTAATATGTGTCATAAAAACCTTAAAATAAATTAAATAGGATCACTTATTTCAGAAAATATATATATTTTTTTTTTTTAGTGCAATAGCGTTTTAGTTGGCTAAACATTCCTGGTTCTAGATTTTTAGTATTCCATAACCCCTAAATGCTACCTATTTACATAAATATTTTTATATATAAATCTTGGGTAGATACCTCTTTCACTCATAACTCTGAAAGTATTCAAGCTAGAAATTTTCCCAAAGAATCAAGAGATTCGTAAAGAAAATGCTTTACAAAACAGCAATAATTAGGTATGCGAAAAAGGCAAAAATAGGCATCTTTTACATCACTTATTTCGGCAGCTTAATATGAATTCAAGACCTAAATATTTTAGGAGGAAAACGATGATTATGTATTAAAACCACCTGCCGAATTACGTTTAAATGGGTTTGATAGTTTTTGCATAACAATTTTGAAATTTGGATACTCGTGAAAAAATAAAAGGAAAAAAGTTCAATCTTCTAACAAAAAAACAGAAACATCACTAACGTAGGAGATTTAAAATAAAATCTAAACTAAATTGATGGTAAATATTGAGAATATATTGGGTTTATTTTTGCTTAGCAATTTTATGTGATACATACTAAATTTTACTTTGTTTCTAAATAAATATATGATTCTTAAGGTGTGTGTGTTTTTTTTTTTTTTTTTTTCATCCCTGACCTTACTATGGTTAGAAATCAGTAAAAATTTACGTTGAAGAAGAATTTGCAAAATATTTTGGTTTGGGGTCTACCAAAAACTGGAAAACATGGCAAGTGGACATGACGGAAATGTTTGGGGACCAATGCTTTGGACATTCTTTTGATATTTATAATCAAAGCACACCTAGAGTCATATTCTTTAGGATTACAAGTTCTACAGCTGCTATTGCATACAAAACAGTTCCAGCTTCTTCATCCTCCGCTGGAAGACATCGTTCTCACGGTCCCCCGGAGCGGAGTGTACAATGAGAAGCATATACAAGCACCGGACCACCCGTGACCTCAAGGCGATCATCGGGACAATGAAGACGCCCCGGTGACACGTGTGGCGAGCTAATTCAGTCCTTGTTGACCTACAACAACAATTGTCCTGGGCACCTGCCCCCTCCCCCACAATCCCGATCGACAATGGAAACCTCACAGGTCGTATCGAACCGAGGGCAAACAGAGAATCTATTTGGAAGGAGTCTCGCAGGGTGGTCTACTCAGACCCACAATACTCTCGGTCGTTCCGTAGCTGTCAAGGTGTCATGGGGATGTTACTACCGTGTAGAGACAAGTCTTTTGCTTTCTGGTTCTGATCGCGGGGCGTCCAAGCTCACCTGCTTCAGAAGATTGACACAGTAGCTTTAGCAGAAGTAATGCATATCTATTCAGAGAAGGCTTCCTACAGAGTTTCCAGAGTCCATCTGCTTGTTTTCCTTTGAATTTGACTGAAATGTCCATGTTAGGGTATTCATTAAGGAAATATAGCTTTCTAGGTTGACAGGTAGCTTAACCATTTCTTTTGTCCGATAAGAATCTCAGAAATATATTTGGCAGCATTGGGTACATCAGCATTCAATGTGATTAAAATTCTTAGTTGTTAAAGATGGTTTCTTTTTGTGCTTTTAAGGCATTTTTTGCCTCGAAAGATGTTGCTCAACTCAATATGACGAATCAAAGCAGTATTCATACAGATGTCTTTAGCCCATTCCACAGTATCGGGGGTAAACTGAATAACAATAGAATCGTTGTTCTGTCAGCAATATTTTTAAACTACTGCCTTTTCACTATTATAACTCTTAAACAGCTTTTAAGTCAGATGTTGGATGAAAACTTTTATTGTTATTTTAATAGGCGCTTAAAACCCCAACTAAAAAGTGTGTACTAATTCGACTGAAACTAACCTGTGGAGCTTTATGATGTCTCGTATTTCTAAAAGGGAGAGACATAACGTTCTGAACGACCTATAAAACCCGAGAAACATAAAAACTGAAGGCGTAGGCACAACTCCTTTTTCTCTAAGATTTTTTCTTTGACTTTTCAAAGACCGAAGGTTTTTTTTTTTTTTTTTTTTTTTTTTGCTGTCTTCCAAGTTTCAACATGAGGCCATTGGGGTTTCCTGCGTATTCAAGTGTTCCAGAAATAGCTCGTGCTCTTGACACGTGTGGCCTAACACACGTGACGATCGAAACCTTCTCCCGTTCCTCGGGAGTAAAATTAGTCGCATGGGAACCAGGGACGGGGGCGGATGGAGGAGTTGGGTTTCGGCGGTTTGGGCCAGGGGGTGGCCTTCTACTCGAGGGTGTCGACAGAAAAAAATAAAAACGAAAAAAAAAAGCTACAACGGGGTTCTTAGGGCTATTAATTACCTAGGAAACAACCGAAGCATGGGCGAATGAGAGCCATCTTCACTTGCAGAGACTTATAGTTTTAACAAGATTTCGCATTAGCCATTATTTTCATGGCCAAACAAATCATCCCTTAAACTTATGTTTTGTATAGTAAGCATAACTATAACTTTGTTCTATTTTGGTTAAATCTAGTTTTAATTAAACCAATTGGGTCTCCCGTGGTCTAGTGGCTAGTGCGCTAGATTCATAAGCGGGAGATGGTGGGTTCGATCCCCACCGGTGGCAGGAATTTTCTCATCTCAGGGCTCGCTGAGAAAATTCCTGGCTGCACCCTTGCCCCTGGATGTCGGCGCTAATGGCCAAGATTTGTCGATGTGCCGTAAAAAAAAAAAAAAAAAAAAAAAAAAAAAAAAAAAAAAAAAAAAAAAAAAAATTAAACCAATTGAATAGAGTAATAACTGTCTATTAGGTCCCAGGAAATGAGGAAAAAGGCCTTAGAAATGGTTTAGATTTATTTATGATCTCACAATCAGAAAATGATTCATTAGATTATGCAACAATTACATGGAAACCAAGAAACGCAAAAACGTAAGCGTTACGATTTTTTTCTTGCAAATTTTGCCTAAAAAATATATTTCGGTGGACGGATGCTGCTGGTTAAGGAACTTGGCCTATCAAATAACAAAAAGTATTTTTGTACATTTCATTAAGATCGGTATATTTTTGAGTCATTTAGTGAGCGAACAGACAAATATATTTATATTTATAAACATATATATATATACAAATTTGAACTAACGGTATTTTCGTAATCTGTAGGTACTGAAACGAGCAGGTGAACTTGGAAGGCAAAACCAACATGACATAACTTTGTTCTTTACTCTGCAAAATACCCAAACGGAGGCCAAAAAAACAATTACAGAAAACTGGTATAAATCTTGGCATATTAAGACAAAGAATAAACTTCGAGAGACAAAACAGACTGCTGTTGAATGGCCTTCAAGGAAAAGTGAGAACAGAAGAGAAGGAATAATTTCCCCTTAAGATACTGTCATTTTTCTGTGGTGAGATTTCATTTTACGTTTTTACATGTGTTTACATTTTTTACGAAAGATCAAGACAAAACATTGTGTGTTTCTATTCCAAGCTTTTCAAATGACACTAGGAATGAGAACGGAAACGCGCCAAGATGACGCAATTCCCATGAGCCGGACTTTGTGATGTTTACTTTCTGCTCTTAGCGTAGCAATATTGGAATGTATAAGAAAATTGTCGGCCCTGAATTTGGTTTTTGTTTCGGATATTATTAAGTCTGACTTAAGGTCAAAAAGAAATCCAGACAGTTCAATTCTGAATATTTTAAATTTAGCTCGTTGCCGGTATTACGGTGAGGTATTACAACTTTGACATAGGCCTCCAAATAAGGTAATTTAAAAGTTTTGGGATTTGACTTTAATACAAGATATCCTCAATACAATTGGGGTAATTTGGAAGTTTTGGGATTTGACTTTAATACAAGATATCCTCAATACAAATGAGGTAATTTAAAAGTTTTGGGATTTGACTTTAATACAAGATATCCTCAATACAAATGAGGTAATTTAAAAGTTTTGGGATTTGACTTTAATACAAGATATCCTCAATACAAATGAGGTAATTTAAAAGTTTTGGGATTTGACTTTAATACAAGATATCCTCAATACAAATAAGGTAATTTAAAAGTTTTGGGATTTGACTTTAATACAAGATATCCTCAATACAAATGCAAAGTATCGAATGTGAAATGTGGTTTGGCACCTTATAGATGACTTTATATGTATTTTATCTTATGATATATTTTAATTAGACTTAATCCTCATTTGTTAGTTTGATTTTCTGTAATTGATAATTATTTTTCTTTTTAATTTTCGAGAGTTTTCCACAACGTTCATCAGTCCAACAGCAATAAGAAAAATTGAAAATTAAAAATGCGTTTTTTCACATTCGATACTTTGCATTTGTATCAAAGACGTGGGTAAATCTGATTGCATTTCTTGATCCGTTTACACATAATGTATCAAGAACATCTCCAAATTTCAAGAACAATGAATCTAATTGAAGACTAAAGAAGAGCTGAAATTCAAGTTCATAATTGGATACCAACCAGTTTGTCTGCAGAAGTAAATACCTGAAATGATTTCTCCAATTATTTTCTTTTTCTTTTACTTCCATTTCCCCCCTACTTATTTGGCCGAAAGAGCTTGTAATGTAGAATGGACTCTAATTACAAATATATATATATATATATATATATATATATATATATATATATATATATATATATATATATATATATATATATACCAATCGGTTGCAGATAAACGTAGACATTTGGGAATGTTCACACATCAGGCCTATACTTCTTATTAAATTTGTTGTCAAAAGTCCAATTTTTAATACATAAATAATATGTTAATGAAAATCATCATATATTTATATGATATGATCATATATTTGTTATTTTTTAAATGAACAAAATAACACAACATAAGCCATTATTTATTATTTCCCTACCGGGTGCAACGAAAGAGAATAAATTTTACTTGCACGACTCAGAATTGACCACACAAGACAAAAACGGGAATATCTCATGACAGTACTTAACAAAACATTTTGTGATATATGTAATATAGTCTTTATCGTAAAACACCTACTTACGGAATGCAGAAAACGACACAAACTAAATATCCCAACGAATTGTTGGGGAACAGCAGCCAGTACATAAACACAATATTCTCCTACTTACACAACAATAAACTATACAATCTTATTAAGATATCTGCTGAATAACCATTGGCTTTCTGGCATATTACAGACATTTCCATACCTCTGTTTATGGGAATAAGTAAATCAAAATTGAACACAATGTTGGTTCATTAGACCATACAGGTAACATCTTGAAGGAGTGAAATCGCCGGAGTAGAGTAAAGCAATTATAAATTATTATAAATAATAATAATTCCCCTACATATTTCTGTAAAGAATATATATGAATAATTTGTAGGGGGCGTTGGGCACTCAATTTTTCTGAATGTGTGCGGTACACCAAAAAAGTTTGACTAGGCTAGGAAGTCTGACGTTTATTAGGATATTTTTAGGTGAAAATATATGTCCCTACATATATATATATATATATATATATATATATATATATATATATATATTATTTATTTTTTTATTTTATTTTTTTAAGGCGCTTCGACAACTAGGCCATTAGCGAAGACATCCAGGGCACAGCGAGGAATTTTCCCAACGAGTCGTGGGATGAGAAAATTCCTCGTTGCACCCTGGATGTCGGTGCTAATGGACCTGATTTGTCGATTCGCCGTTAAAAAAAAAAAAAATCAATTATGGTACTTGGGAAAATAATTCAATTTGGATTAACTTTATTTCAATTAAAAATAACTCAAGTATTTGAATTAAGTAGTAATTTGAAATAAGTATTGAGTAAATTTGAATTAGAATGTATTTCTAATGGTATTTGAATTATGAATTACATTTTCTTATGTATCCCGCTTATGAATCTAAGGCGCTAGCCACTAGAGCACGCAGACTCCCATGTGCCAAAGTGTTCCCAAGATCACATACAAAATGCAAAGGGCGTTTTTGAGTTATTGTTTGGAATCGTAATTCAAAATATGTCTTGAAACATTACTTGATATTCTTGCTTCGATATCTGAGGGCCTTCTTGAAATGTTGGTTCGAAACGATTACTCTTGACAGTTCTAACTACAATGGCAGCCCAAAGACTATATTTATCTTATTTCCATCCTTCAGACTCGTTCAAAGTCTTCAAAAGATTCCAATGTTATAAGACGGGGCAATTCAAGGAAAGAAACCAAACAACAGCCTTTTGCTGAATGGGACTACCGGAAGCCCCTTCTTGTTGGAGCAAAAATCCGTTTGTACCATTGACCACTCACGAAGCCTTTACAATGATGAGAGAGGAAGGTAGGGGATTGAGGAAAGAGCAAGGATGTTTCACTCAAAACTACAGGATACAATGGCCCAAATACTGGGTTTGTAGCTCATTGAATCTTTTGCCTACCTTTCGTTTTGCAGGTAGGGAGATAGTTGGGTCAGCAGGTAGAACTGCGCACGTGCATAGGTCCTTGTATAAGGGTCAAGACACTTAGTCTTCCCGATGTCACCGGATACTTGGAGGGGACAGTGGTTGCGCCCTGATCCTAGATAAGCATAACCTATTGCTGACCAGTGGATCTCCCTCTTTAAGAGTGTAATACTAACTTGTAAACATGCACTCACCCACTCAGCAAACGTGTTCCGTGTAACAAAAGTACTAGTTGATCCTCCCTAAGCACTAAGATGGTAACACATCCTACGGGTAGAGAAAGAAGTAAAGTAGGTGGTAATCCGACTATTCTTAAAAATACACATTATCAGGAAATAGTTGAGTTTCGGCTAAGAAATATAATCATATTTTCATAATGAAATGAAGTTAGTTAGCCGTTGAGGCCGTTGAAGTAGGTTAACCGTTGAATCTATTTTTCGACCTTTCTAATCTATTTCTTCGGCAAGCTCTTTGTCGTCCTTCGTCAACTAAAAAAACAAACACAAAAGCAGGTTTAATTATTCTTTTTTGTAATTTTGTATTAGCAAAAATGGCCCTACACTTTCGTATTGATGGCTCTTCAGGAGCATAAAAACAAGATAAAGCCTATTGGAACTAAGGTTCTTTCGCTACAATGGCCACGTATGCATATACATAGCAACAATCAGCTGTTTATAGTCAGGTGTTTAACCCTTGAGTGGTCACCTGTACATTACTTTCATTACAGGTCACCTCGGGTCATTATGACCCCCTTTTATATATACCTGTTCTATATGAAAAATAGGAAGTAATAGCTGCTTTGTGCTTATAATTAACAGTAAAATTCATTCAATTGATTTGTACATTGGTTTTGTTTATTTTTCAATGCTCTTAAATGAAAATAATTGAACTTGAAATTTAGTCTATGAAAACGCATATATAAAGAAAATACGTCTATTTATTTTTAAAAGATGCTAAATTACGAATAATTTATATTAGATACAATTAGGACAGATGTTTTTCATGAGAATTTTACACAAACAATTATTACACTCAGTACAAAAATTGGAATATTTTGAGTCTTTGGTATTCTGGTAAACAGAACACCTTTTCCTTTCATTCTCCCTGCTTGTCGCTGCTTCTTCAATCACTGGCAGAAAAACAATCCCCTGATCTTCTAAATAAGAATTTGGATTGTTTTCAAGGTCCTTGGTAAGGCTTGGCATACTGACCTGGCAATTAGATGAGTTCGGCGAAGTTGATGCCAGAGGTCAAAAATATACGAAGGGTCATATCGGTTATGTTTATATGCTATATATGACTTGATGCCCGTAACATTCATCAAATGAAGAAATACAGCTAGGGGCAATCTATTAGTTCTTCCTCAATCTCACAATAACAGAGTAACACAAGTGGTAACCTCGGGTCAAAACGGGTAAAATGAAAGGAACAATTATCAATAGCACTGCCAAATATAAACTGGAGTAAAGGAGGAGAGGGAGTAGGAGGTAAGCAAAAGGCTGAATCATGGACTTGTAGGATTTGACATTAATCTCCTGGAAAGAAGAGAGTGTCGGGTCACAATCACTCGACCTCACCACTCAAGGCTTAAAATATCAATTAAGTCCACACATAAAATTCGATTACCCAGAGGAAGATTAATTACTGAATTAAAAAGTCCTATTTCTATTATTTATAGATATAGATTTTTTTATCCATTAACCTATAAATTAAAAAATACATTATTTTAAATATTTGATTTCCGTCTTCTTGATCAGCTCAGTGGTAAAGCACTTGACTAATATGCTGGAGGACCTGAGTTCATAATCCCCAGCAAGCACTAAAGATTTTTATTTTCTAGTTTCTTCGTCGTTGGATTCGGTCTCCTTGACCATCCCTAGGCTGACCCAGCATTTAATTAAATTACACAGGCAAAAGCCTTTGGATTCAGCTTATCGAAATACATACGAATATATGTATGGTGCCTTTGGAAAAGACCACTTTTTTTATTTTGTGTGCCTGTGTAATTAATGGGTGCCTGCAAGGGGAAAAGCAGGCGACGGGAGCAAAATACTGACCACACTATCTCCCTAGTCTGCCGTATGGTCATGAATCAGATACCTCTATAGCATCTGCCTCTCAGGGCCCTCGTGGCCTGTTACGGGACTGATTTTTTTTTTGGTTATTTTTTATTTATTTTACTTTTCATCAAGATTCGTTCTTTATCTATACTCTTTACATATGAAACATATGTTTCATTTGTATAGCTTGGTTAGCAAGAACCATGAGTTATTTCTTTTAGCATAAATATGCTTTAGCGATGACTAAACTGAAAAAAACGTTACAAAAAACGCATGCGTGGTAGCCATATACGAAAAAGAAGACTGTATGTTATACAGTACATTACATAGGTATGTCGGGTGGACCTGAAGCATATTTATGTTCCTGAATTTGAGAGAAGGCTCTAAACGAAATTATTGTTATTATTATTTAGTTTTTATGTCCCTGAAGAGGCATCTGGGGATGCGTTTCATTTTCAATAAATTTACGATTATTTTAATTTGGAATTTTATTCGTTGACACAAGAAACATTGTTTATATTTTGGGTCACCATTTATTTTAATATAACTTACATAAGTTCACTTGAGAAATTTATATAAAATATAGGCTCTATAAAGAATAAAGGAAGTTTTAAATTTCATTTTATTCAAATCGTTTTCTCAAACCATTTAAGACTGAAATGAGCCTATAATTTGTAACAGGTTTTGATTAAGATCAGTAATTTCTGTAGTTAATGGAATTTTCTCTCCGAGACGACATTCGAAATGGAGGTTGACACCATTATAACTTGGTAAGGCCTAACAACCGGTGGATTCCTGTGAGAGGAAGTAGGTTTTTTCGCCTCTCACGCAGGTGTCCCAAGCGGCGCCCCAAACCTACAAATCTGGTCCCCATTAACTAATAATCGGTGTTTTAAATTTATTTTTGAGCCCTTGGGGGAAATTGGTTGCATCCTTCCTTCGGGAGTGGTTTATGGGTAAAACATGTCCTTGGGACCACTAATGGAGCTGGGACCTCGCTCTGTCAATTACCTTCGAGTGAAACAAAACCCTCCTCCGGACCCTGAGGTTTTTTTGTAGCCGAGGCACGAGTCTGCTTTATAGACCCTTTGTAACACGGCTCCATCAACGGCGTCTTGTACATCGGACTAATACCATGAGGATTTTATTTTTAAACAATGTGACCGTTTGAGTTGTTTTTTTTTTTTGTTATGTTTTTGTGGCTCTCTTCTTTTTTCATTTTTTTCTACAATGGGCTCACGACACGAAAATAATTAAAATAACACTGAAAAAAATATCAAATGCCAAGAAAAAGTTTCAACTGGTCCATCGTTTCTAAGTATTCAAGCCAAAAATTAGTTAGGAAATCTATCCCTTGGCACTTTTCTCGAACAAATTTACAGATTTAGCCTTAAAAATGGTTAAATTCGTTTCCCTAAGTGTACCTGAAAACGCATACACACAATTTCGTAAGCGCTACGATTTTTTTGGGTAATAATTTCGCTGAGAAAACAGTGCTACGATCTAAAGATTATGCTGGTTAACGAACTTTACCTTCTAAATCAGACAAGGGGGCGCGAACATTTCTTTTTTTTTCTACGGCGCATCGACGTCAAGGCCATTAGTACCGACAGCCAGGGTGCAGACAGGAATTTTCCCAACGAGCCGTGAGATGAGAAAATTCCTGCCGCCCCAGAGTTTAAGTAGTGGGAAGAATGGACAAAAATCATTAACCACTAGTTATTTTCAAATAAACATTTTTATTAATGGATTTCAACTCAAAACAAGGTAACACTAGTATAATAATGCATACTCTACGGCTATAATAATATTAATTGTAATATTTGTAATATTAATAGAAATAATTGGGGTCTCCCGTAGTCTAGTGGCTAGCACGCTGGATTCATAAGCGGGAGATGGTGGGTTCGATTCCCACCTCCGGCAGGAATTTTCTCATCTCAAGGCTCGCTGGGAAAATTCCTCGCTGCACCCTGGATGTCAGCGCTAATGACCTAGAAGTAGATGCGCCGTAAAAAAAAAAAAAAAAAAAAGAAAAAAAAATTAATAGAAATAATATAATGTAGTAATAGTATAGTAGTAAATTATTCTTATAGTAATATGTATTGGCATAGAATAATAATATTTTACCATTTTATATGAAATTATTAAATAATTTTATTTTTTCTGATTCTGAATGGTTTTGGATTCATGAGAATGTAGACGTATATCGAAACCAATATCTATATGATTATTAATGCCATCCACTATTATACATTCATTAATGTCTGGACTGATTTTGCTTTGCCTTTTTAGCACTTTCCTCCGAAGGAAAGTAGCTATTGAGGTTGGACTCATGACGGAATTTTTGAAAAATTTCTTCAAATCTTTATCGATCCTACCTAGTAGACACCGAAAATGACCCCCGTTAAAATTTATATATATATATATATATATATATGTCTGTTAACACGATAGCGGCCAGAGTTTTTGTTTTTTCGTCACGAAACTTGGTATATAGCATTCAATTAGCAAACGATTGAACGAGTTCGTTAACCACCAAAATCGGTCCACCGGAAGGGGGGGTTTACCCCGAACCCAAAACACTAATTTGACCATTTCAGCCGTAATATTTGTTATATTTCAACAAAACTTGGTATTCGTAGTGGTAATATAGAGAGAAAAGTGAGATATAAAAATGAACTAAATCGGTTCATGAGGAGGGGGGGTTTACTCCGGACCGACAATACCAATTCGCCACTACCAGCCGTGATTTTAGGTATATTTCGACGAAACTCGGTATTCATTGTGGTAATCTACAGGTAAATATGCGTTGTAAAAATAAACTAAATCGGTTCATTAGGAGGGGGGGGGGGGTTTACTTCAGACCCACAATACCAATTCGCCACTACCAACCGTGATTTTTGGTATATTTCGACGAAACTCGGTATTCGTAGTGGTAATCTACAGGTAAATATGTGTTGTAAAAATAAACTAAATCGGTTCATTAGGAGGGGGGGTTTACTCCGGACCCAAATTACTAATATACTCATACTGGTCGTAATTTCTGCTGTATTGTAACGAAACGCGGTATACGTCGTGGGTAACTCATGAGAAAGAAGTGTTGTAAAAATGAGCTGAATCGGTCAATCGGAAAGGGGGGTTTACTTTGTAATATATTTCAATAGAAAAGCCAGCCAGATATAGGTTCACAAAGGCGCCGCAAGGAGCGCTAGAGGGACTGTATCCGGTTCCTGCGTTAGATCAAAATACGATAATACGAGGTTTTTTGTATTTATTACGTAGTGTAGTAGGTACCATGTGTAAACATAACTCTGGAAGCAAATTAATAATTCATCAGTTACTCATTACGAAATTAAAAGAGAACTATTCATGTTTTTATTTTATTTATGTAGGATATTTTAAGCAAATTGTTCTGGAAAGCAGTCTACACTACCCAAATTCTGAGGAAAGTGCTTAGTTATGCAGCTCCTGCGTGACGGACTTTTATATTTTTTCTCCGTTTAGCAAGCTCAGGGCAAGATATCAGAAGAACCTGGCGCTTTGTCGATATCTCACACATCGCTGTAAACTCTTTTTTATGTCTGCCTCCTAGGAAGCAGGAAGGGACATCAGGGCGTGAATATATTTTTTCTTGATAATTATTAATAACAATTTCTTCTAAGTTGACCAGTATTTATATAAGAGCTTTTTCTCTGCGGTGAACACGTTCCCACATTTTAGACTTCTAATATAAGACTAAACTGGCAGTCTTTTTAATACTGCTCAATATTTCTTTAGGAACATCTTGCAGATTAAATTGAATCCGTATTCGCCTAATGATTGATACCGTTTTCTTGGATTTATCCACATTTTTTTTTTAAATTTGGAAGACAAAATAAATTGTATTATGTGATGGATCTGAAAATAAAAATCTTTGGAATCGGCAAATTTCGGCAAACTAAATCGCCCTCAGTACATTATACTTGAGGTGAATTTTAAGCTCTGAAAAGTATGTTATTAGATTAAGTTTGTTTGCTATGGTCTATCAAATTTTGTGCTTAAGAAAGAGGTCAAAGATATATGAAGAATAATTCAGGATAAATAATAAGTGAGTAAAAAAGGAATAGTTTTGACGTAGTTTCCTTCGGATGACTTAATAAAAACACTGTCCTATCTTCAAGGAGAGAGGCTCAAACTGATTGTTGGTATGAAACAGGTTTCCTAGTTTTTAATACTGCTAATGTGTTTGTTGATCAAAATAAAACTAATATTTATTAGTTATTATTTGCTTTACGTCACAAGTGAGACGTTTGACTGCATTTTTACCTCATAATTCAGTTTGGACTTGAATTCATGAGTTTTCTGCAAACCACATTTTTGGGATATTTTGTACCAAATTTATTTTGAAATATGTTTTTTTTGTTTACGTGAGAATAATAATTCACAGAATATACAACTTACAACCTTTTGAGGATTTGGTACTAAGAGTCTACATAGAGTGTAAAGCAGAATTTAAGGGGTCGGGGCA
Source organism: Gonocerus acuteangulatus (assembly GCA_946811695.1). NCBI lineage: Eukaryota > Metazoa > Arthropoda > Insecta > Hemiptera > Coreidae > Gonocerus > Gonocerus acuteangulatus. Next base: position 56,996,706 of record OX328131.1, read on the forward strand.
AAATAGTGCCAAGCAACAAGATTAAGTAGCATACAGATCTTGTAGTAATATTTTAGTAGCATTTGCGTCATAGACTGATAGTTCCACATAATATCCAACATATAGCAGCCATGGTTAAAAATGTTACTTGGCACTATTTTGGCCCGACCCCTTCAAAAAAAAAATCTTGTTGTATTGTGGCTACAGTGTAAAAGGCCTCAGCTTTGAGTTAAAGACATATGGCCATAGATAAGTTTCACATATGTTCCAACGAATTTGAGACTTTTGAGGATGTTTATAGTTCCGTTTTTCTCCCAGAGCTTGGCTACCTGCCCGTCCTGATAGGAACCACATGTGGCACATTGACCATCCACGATTTCTTCTCATTAGTGGGGTCCAGTTTCAACCTCACGTGTCGCCAGTAAAACCTCGACTTCCCGGACAGACAGTCAGACAGACAGTTCTTCTGGTTAGTGCTGCACCTGTGGTCTTCCGGTGGTCCTAACGACCCTACTAATAAGGAAATGTGGGTGTGCCCTTAACGACTCCATTCGACCGTCATCAGTAACGAGGGTCTTCGGGTGGCGATGAGATGTCACCTCTGGGAGAACATCCTGAAACCCAAAAGTCACTGGTTGTAATTATTGTTTTCTAACTATCTATCGCAATAAATAAATAAATAAATTTATGTACAGCCCATGAAAAGTTCAATTGCGCATGCGCGGATCTGAGGGAAATCTACTGTACAATCGGCCACTTGCAAAGCTGAATGAGGTACCGATAGTCAGCCGTAGAGATGATAAGTAGGCAACGGATGTTCATGTATTTACATATTTTTATCTGATTCTCAAATCGAAATTTTCGATAGAATTCTGGACGTTTTAAGTGATTTTAAAGCATTTAAACACGTTTTTATTTTACATATTTTGTCAGAAATCCATATTTTTACATTTTTTTGCCATAAATACATATTCTGATATTATTTTTATTTTGTAATTGAACAAATAATGGGGAAACCGAGAAAGAATGCTTTACCAATTGAATCTAGATCACTGTGTCTTTCCTAATTGCAAGAAGCAAAGGTGGCTGGCAGCCATGCTTCCCTGCGCTAATGGTCTAGGAGCAGATGCGCTGTAAAAACATATATAACAAATTATTGTTTAACAATTGTATTATTCCCTTAATATACTCTCTAAAACAAGTGACTAAGCGAAAGAATCATGCCGATATCATTTTCCAAACTCGAAATATAAAATAATCAATTTTCAACCTATTTCATTTTATTTCTTAGCTCCTAATACGCATTGGACGAAACGCTCGGACAAGTCTTGTTTTTTTCCGATGCAAAAAAAAATCACCAGACAAAAGTGGGCCTGATCGGTGACCCCACCACTATATACTCCCCTCATGAGATCAGACCGGTGTCATTTCACGTTAGACAATTTAAAAATGCATTTTTGTTCTATACAATTTTCCAAAATAATGCTCATCTTTAGAAATTGTCAACTTCTTTTTCCCCCTTTTAAAATGAGCTCTTAATTTTAATTAATTTTTTTTTAACACTTTCCTCCGAAGGAAAGTAGCTATTGAGGTTGGACTCATGATGGAATTTTTGAAAAATTTCTTCAAATCTTTATCGATCCTACCTAGTAGACACCGAAAATGACCCCCATTAAAATTTTTATATATATATATATATATATATATATATGCATATATATATGTGTGTCTGTTAACACGAAAGCGGCCAGAGTTTTTGTTTTGTCGTCACGAAACTTGGTATATAGCATTCAATTAGCAAACGATTGAACGAGTTCGTTAACCACCAAAGTCGGTCCACCGGAAGGGGGGGTTTACCCCGAACCCAAAACACTAATTTCACTACTATTTGTCAGCCGTACTATTTGTTATATTTCAACGAAACTTGGTATTCGTAGTGGTAATATAGAGCGAAAAGTGAGATATAAAAATGAACTAAATCGGTTCATTAGAAAGAGGGGTTTACTCCGGACCCACAATATCAATTCGCCACTACCAGCCGTGATTTTTGGTATATTTCGACGAAACTCGGTATTCGTAGTGCTAATCCACAGGTAAACATGTGTTGTAAAAATAAACTAAATCGGTTCATTAGAAGGGGGGGGGGGGTTTACTCCGCACCCAAATTCCTAATATACTCATACCGGTCGTAATTTCTGCTGTATTGTAACGAAACGCGGTATAAGTCGTGGGTAACTCATGAGAAAGAAGTGTTGTAAAAATGAGCTGAATTGGTCAATCGGAAAGCGGGGGTTTAATTTGTAATATATTTCAATAGAAAAGCCCGCCAGACGTAGGTTCACAAAGCCGCCGCAAGGAGCGCTTTCTACCACTAGAGTGACTGTATCCTGTTCCTGTATCAGATCAAAATACGATAATATGAGGTTTTTTGTATTTATTACGTAGTGTAATAGGTACCATGTGTAAACATAACTCTGGAAGCAAATTAATAATTGATCAGTTACTTATTACAAAATTAAAAGAGAACTATTCACGTTTTTATTTTATTTATGTAGGATATTTTAAGCAAATTGTTCTGGAAAGCAGTCTACACTACCCAAATTCTGAGGAAAGTGCTTAGTTATGCAGCTCCTGCGTGACGGACTTTTTTTCAATATGTTATAGAGTTTTAGTCATTTTGTTCTATATATTTTCAACTTTTGTTCATTCCATTAATAATAACAGAGTTCGTACTAGTTATCTATGCTCTTCTTTTCAATATTTTATAGTATTTTTGGTATTTTTTAATAAATATCTTCAATTTTTTAATACATATTTCATTATAAATAGTTAAATATATATGTACATATTTTGAATTTTATTTTACATGATACGCAATCAGGGAATAGTTGAGTATCGCTTACGAAACATTTATACTATTTTGGTAAAAACCTATACTCAGGATGTTTCGGCACCTCTTCGGCACCCTTCGCCAGCAATGAATGCTGGAGTTGGAGAAATACCAAAGTTTGCAGTTAAATGGTGAAAATATTCTCACCATTCTTCCACCATGGTCACTTAAGGTGTGATACAACCTTGCAACATTTTTTTTTTTTATTCATTTTATTTTTTATGGGTTTAAATAGTTCTTTAACTTATAACTGTTTTTAAATGTGCCATAAAGGAGATTATTCAACTATAATCCTAATAAATTTTAAAATTAAAAAAACAAAACATTTTTTTTAATCTTTATTGCACGAATTTATGAAAAAAAATTAACTTTTCAATACATTATACATTAAAGTAGTTTTTTTTTTAATTAGGTGATACACTAGCGTCTTCAATTTTTACCCGAACAACTTCAAATATTTACAGGCTTTTTTCTAATGATAGTTGCTAGCAAAGTAGGTGCTTACGATTTTTACGATTCATTGAATTATAAAGATTTTATAACTGATGTTCGACGTATTTTACGATTCATTGAATTATAAAGATTTTATGACTGATGTTCGACGTATTTTTACGATTCATTGAATTATAAAGATTTTATGACTGATGTTCGACGTATTTTTACGATTCATTGAATTATAAAGATTTTATGACTGATGTTCGACGTATTTTTACGATTCATTGAATTATAAAGATTTTATGACTGATGTTCGACGTATTTTTACGATTCATTGAATTATAAAGATTTTATGACTGATGTTCGACGTATTTTTACGATTCATTGAATTATAAAGATTTTATGACTGATGTTCGACGTATTTTTAGGATTCATTGAATTATAAAGATTTTATGACTGATGTTCGACGTATTTTTACGATTCATTGAATTATAAAGATTTTATGACTGATGTTCGACGTATTTTTACGATTCATTGAATTATAAAGATTTTATGACTGATGTTCGACGTACTTTTACGATTCATTGAATTATAAAGATTTTAGACTGATGTTCGACGTATTTTTACGATTCATTGAATTATAAAGATTTTAGACTGATGTTCGACGTATTTTTACGATTCATTGAATTATAAAGATTTTAGACTGATGTTCGACGTATTTTTACGATTCATTGAATTATAAAGATTTTAGACTGATGTTCGACGTATTTTTACGATTCATTGAATTATAAAGATTTTTTGACTGATGTTCGACGTATTTTTACGATTCATTGAATTATAAAGATTTTTTGACTGATGTTCGGCGTATTTTTACGATTCATTGAATTATAAAGATTTTTTGACTGATGTTCGACGTATTTTTTAATATAAAATGATGAATTGTTCAATATTTCCGAAATAATTAATATATCCAACGAAGGTAATTGGGCCAACCAAACATTTTTCTTTTAATTTTTTTTTTTTTTTTTTTTTTTTTTAGTTTTATTTATATAGGTTATGAAAATAGTATTCAGGCACTCATAAACGCCATTCATATCATAAGTTGTGTATCGGAATAAATAATATGTATTTACATGTGTAAACTATTAGTTACTATTATATATCGATTCAAAAATTGAATGTTTTTTCCACCCCTCAAAAAGATATATAGTCAGTATTTTTTATTAATTTGTTGCTACAAAAATTGATAAATTCTATAAAAACTTAGCACAGAAATAATCCCTTATAAAAATTACATATACTAGTTTTAGGACAAAATTCTACTGGAGTCACAATATCTTTCTCTGATTGAGACATTTTCATACAAAATGTATAATTATTAGTAATAAATAATGAAATAGTAAACTTTATTAATAATAAAGCTATATAGATAAAATAAGGTTTATTAAATAGATTAGTCTATAATTTTTTTAAAATTCTATCAATAGAAAATTATTTGGTAATTATTAGTCAATTCTTTTTAATCTGAATATATTACCTAAATAACGAATCAAACCCATTTTGATGACTAATATCGAAAAAAAAAATAAGATAATTCTTTAAAAGAGAAAAAAAAATCAGACATTAACATAATAAACCCATCCAATCACACCTTTTAAAAGCCTTCCAATTTAAAGTCAAAATTGAGGTAATAAAATCCGTATTAAATATAATGGCCAAACGCCTCAGAGAATGCGAAGATATTAAGGAATAATGAGAAATTATTATAAATTCAAATTTTCAAAGGGCCATTTCTTTGGATTGTTTGTTCCTGTAATTTATAGAATGGAGCAGGAGTTTTAATGAGTTTCGCTTTCTTCCCTCTATAGATCATCTTCAGGTGCATCAGGTATAATTATTGACGCATATCTTCAAAGATTTATTGTAGACAAATGTTTTCTTCTCAGACAAATACATATTATGCACCTTAAACGAAACTTTTAAAAAAAAAAAAAAGAAAAAAAAAAAAAAAAAAAAAAAGAAGATAATTCATAGATTAATAGCCTGTTCTATCCAGGGCATTGGTCTTTCATTTTTGTAGAAGAAAAACCATCACCTAAATTAATTATTTAAGCTCCGCTTGGAAGAACATAATATCTTAGCGCGTTTACGTTCTTATTCCTTATTTAGTAAGCTTTCTAATAGTTTTCACCACTTACAACGATGTAGCAACCACTTTCAAGATATTTAAGAAAAAATGGGAAATGATCAATGGATTCTTGAAGTAGCTAGCAGGAGTTGCCCGCCAAAATTGTTTTAAACATTATGTTATAGCATTTGCGACGTTTCGAGCCTGTTTAGGTTCATATTCAGGCATCTTAAATTAAGTCATGTTAAGGTCTCCTATATTTTTGATAATTTGATATTAACCCCGGATTGACACCGTGGGGTGAAATATACCACTTACTTTGTTCTAAGGCGTGTTTCTTAATTTCTGTAAATCACAGAGACTCCCTCATTCTTCCTAATTACTCTGAAGTGCATTATCTGGTATACCCTAATATAAACAAAGCCAGTTGTCAGCTAATCGCTGCAAGAGAGTTCGCCAGTTGTGTGTGGGATATATTTTACCCCACGTTGTAGTTAACGTATGTATTTTTCACTCATCTGATAAACCTTCACGGGTCGATCATTTTCATGTTGCGGCTTTCCAAGTGACAAAATGGCCTGAAAACAGCCCAGAAAAGATTTTCTTCTTGATTTGGACTATCAACTGGCCAGTTAGTGCCCAACGCGAGAACATACCAAAACCACTGAAGATACTGATGCTTGTTCTTTCGGGAGATGAATAAACTCCTCATGGACCTTCAATATCTTTCGTTATTTTGGACAAACCCGTGATATTTTCATTTTGTGACAGAAAGTATAACAGGAAGACGAAAACGCCATGCTTTGTGTGTAGAAGGGCGATGTGCAGCGATCACCGATCACCAAAATGCCAACGAGTCTCAATTGGACAGAACATTGTATTTTTCTAAAGTTCCTATTTTTGATAGCTTTTGATCGTTCTAGTCAACATACACTAAAACTCGGAAAAAGACCAACTGGCATATTTGAATCAATTTGCCCGATATTAACTTTCAATCAATATTATCTCATTACACAATGTATTTTGTCTACATTGTTGTAAATAAGACTTATTTTAGCTGATATTGAGATATAAATATCTTTTCTTAATGCTTTTATTTATGTGTGTTGTTTATTGGAAGGGCTATTTTGGGTTTTAATCTTATGTAATAATTCGTTTATAAAAATTATTTGATGATTTATTTAAGTAATAATACGATAATTTAATGTTGCAACCAATTGTAAATATAGGTGGATCATATCAATAATTTGTTTATTTAGTGTTTCCATATAATTCCTTTGTTTTTTCCTAATCCAATGAAATTAATAAGAAAAAAAAAAGGAAAAGCAAAGAGACACAGAAAGCTGCGCATGAGTGCTGAAGCTTAGCTAAAATCATATTTTTATTTATTTATTTATTTATTTGTTTCGAGAGCTTCGCAACAAGGGTGATCTGCGCATTTGAATAACAAAAAATAAAAACAAAAAAAAATTGAGGATAGATAATAATAAGAAATACAATAAAGTAATTGGTTATGAATTAATTGGTCATGATCTCAAAATTAAATATAATCCGATGGTAGGTGATAACATAGGGATTTGATTATAATAATAATTGGCCTAATAATATGATGGCCAACCGAAAAAAAAATTAATAAATAAAAATAAAAAATAAAAAATAAATAAATAATAATAAATAAATAATAAAATAAAATAAATGAAGGAATAAGGAACATAAATGAAAATAAAAATAACAGTAAATAAAAGATATAAAGGAATGAACAGATTGACAATTATTGTAAGATCAGAAATTTTGTTGGGATTTAAGATCGTGGGTCATTTTTAATATTACTATATTTCATTTTATGTATTCATGGTCTGTAGGTATGTCAGTATGGTATCAATATATGGTTTGTTATCTGCTAACAGCTCGCTAAGGTCATGAGGTGCCTGGAGGTTGTCTCTTTTCATGCAGTCTGTTAGTAGATGTTTCACTGTTATCGCACCTAGGCTTGTCTTGTTTCGTAAATAGGTGTGAGTGAGTGAGGCGTGTATGTCCGATTCTCAGTCTTGTTAGTACAACTTCGTCACGTCTTGTTCCCTGTTTGCTTGACGTATATGGTCGTATATTGCTCTTTATTTTCCTTAGGTGGATATCTTGAATGCTATACCAAGTGGCGTGCCACCTATTCAGGACAGCTTCTGTTATTGTTATTTGTAGGTCTTGAACTGTAAGTAAGTACTGGTCGTTCGGTTTGCTTCTAGTAGCAAGTTTTGCATGTTCATCCGCTAATGTAGACTGTCCCATGTTCTCAAGACCGGGTAAGGCTACTGAAACCGATGGTTGGGACTAGAAGGTTGCAATAAATGAAATAAAAAAAAAAAAAAAATACTTTATTCTAGGATTGTCCTTTAAGAATAAGAATTTACATTAAACAATAGAAAAACAAAATTATAAAATAAGTGTCTAACTCTATTTTTTTTTAAAACTATTTATATAACCTCAAATATTAAAATATAATATTTTTATTATATCCCCCGGGAAACTTTTGTTATATTGTAGAAAAACTCGTTATACATCGTCCCAATAAAATACATAAGACAAATATGTTTTAAAAATATATGAAATAGATCCATTAGGATTGGGGCTTCCTACGAAACTAAATTATTTATATTCTACAAACGTCCGTAATTGTTTATTTTTGCAGCGCAATTCTGCATACGACGTGCCCAACTCATGATGAAGATATGCAGCGAATTGTTTTTTTTTTTTAAATAATTGAGTCAGTAGTTTATCTATATATATAAAAATCACGTATCTGTCTGTTTTTCTGTTTGTCTGTTTGTTTGTTCCTTATACAAATCTACACCGTTTGACCGATTTTGACCAAACTTGGAATAATGGTAGGTCTTGATACGAGAAATCTCCTAGGCTAGGTCAAAAAAATCTACCAGCTGACAGTCTGTATGTTTGTCCCTTATACAAATTCACACCGTTCGTCTGATTTTGACTAAACTCGGTACACATGTAGATCTTAATCTTGGGAGTGTCGTAGGCTATGTCAAAAACGTCTACCAGCTGTCTGTCTGTATGTTTGTCCCTTATACGAATCCACACCGTTCGTCCGATTTTGACTAAACTCGGTACACAGGTAGATCTTAATCTGGGGAGTGCCGTGGGCTAGGTCAAAAAAATCTACCAGCTGTTTGTCTGTAGGTTTGTCCCTTACACAAATCCACACCGTTAGACCAATTTTTACGAAACTTGGTATACATGTATGTCTTGATACGGGGGGTCTTATAGGTTAGGTCAAAGTCGTCTAGGACTCACTGTTGGGAGGCCACGGGTTCATAACAGTTACAGATTCGTGTTATTAGATTTTAATAATACTTATTTGGTTTCTAATTTATTTAGGCTTTTCTACACGCAGAAAGTAGGCGTAGCATGGCACGCCGGGTAACGGCTAGTAATAAATATAATATAAAACTGCAACGTTACTTATGTTTAAGGCGTGGCATTGATTTTGGCCTATTTTTGATTATTTTGTATGACGAATGCGTCTAGCTGGCCAGTTCCTGTGTGATGTGCTTTTCCATGATGGCCGACTCCTAATAAGGTTTAGGGAAGTGGCATTGAAGTAGACGAGTCCTAGATAGACTCCGACAGCTGGCCTGTAAGTGCAGTTAGAGGGATGCAAGGAAGGTCATCTCGAGGCCAAATGTGTAACGGGGCCTGCAGCTGCAGTTTGCAACTCCTTCCTTGATTAGATGCTAATTGAAGGACTAGCGCATCTTGCCTGCACTAAATCCAGTATTATATTATTCCACCAATAATAGATTTCTCAATCTAACTGCAGCGGCAAAAAAAAAAAAAAAACTACGATATAAAAAAAATCAAGAACGCCGAGTCGAAAAGTTATAACGAGTGAATGGTTTTGTTTTTATTGCGCGTTCATTATCCTCTGCAGTAACTTTAGACGCTACAAACTACGTGAGTTCTAAGTACAAAAAAAAAACTCTTTGATTAGTCTTTAAGACACTTGTTAACTCCAAATGTTCCAATTTGTTAGCTAGTAGGAAAATACTTCGTCCCATAGGAAGGTCGACTTTGGTCTTTGGAGGACTCATTTAGAGTCCTAGGTACTAGAGTTATTTTATTATTTTTTATTTTTTGATTTATTTATGAACATCCCGCATTGAAAGCGCTTCGCCCAAATAAAGATATAAAATGGAAATACTTATTCATCCAATTACAGAATATACAACATATAGGGCAGAGAAAATGAGAAACTTATTGGTAATAGTGTTTTCCTAGAGCCAACGTTGGGAAGGCGGTGAGTAATTTCCGCTTAGGATACTGTCAGATTCCTCTTGTATATATATATACAAGAGGATATATATCTGTGGCTTGGTGCAAAAAGGGCCAATGTCAATTTTTCCATATTTTGTTTTGTTGATCTACTTCCCCTTGTAATACTTGCATAAAACCAAATATATATCAATACTATATATATTTTATAGTATATATATATATATATATATATATATATGTATAAATATATATACATATATACAATGAATATTTGTGTTTTTGCAAGTATTTTAAGGGAAGTAAATAAAAAACACAAAATATGAAAAAATTGACATTGGCCCTTTTAGCCCGTTTACCAAGCTATTGTATATATATATATATATATATATATATATATATATATATATATATATATATACAAGAGGAAGACGTTAGAATTTAATAAATAAATAAATCATTCAACATGTCACGAAGCGGACGTTGATGCGTGATGTAGGATGGTTTTAATAATGACCATGTCATAAGAATATGAATGACCAGCCATTAATGAATTAATTATTCATATAATTTATAGTCTCGGCTAGTATGAGGAGTGACATTGGTCGAAAATGAACTAGGCGATTTGATATTGGCTTTGTCAACCAGGATCGTGGTCCGAATACAAAGATTTTGATATATGAACATAACGGAGATATTCTCTGCGCATGAGTATATTCCATGGCCCATTGCTGGTAGAGACCAGGGCAATATTCAATAAATTTTCCATTCAAATAAATTTTTATTGAATAAGAATTTATTCATTGAATAAGTTATTCATCCACTCATTCATTTTTTATTCTATTAATAACAGGGTTGGCTCATTATTCAATAAATTTTTATTGAATAGGAATTAATTCATTGAATAAGTTATTCATCCATTCATTCATTTTTTATTCTATTAATAACAGGGTTGGCTCATTATTCAATAAATTTTTATTGAATAAGAATTTATTCATTGAATAAGTTATTCATCCACTCATTAATTTTTTATTCTATTAATAACAGGGTTGGCTCATTATTCAATAAATTTTTATTGAATAGGAATTTATTCATTGAATAAGTTATTCATCCACTCATTCATTTTTTATTCTATTAATAACAGGGTTGGCTCATTATTCAATAAATTTTTATTGAATAAGAATTTATTCATTGAATAAGTTATTCATCCACTCATTCATTTTTTATTCTATTAATAACAGGGTTGGCTCATTATTCAATAAATTTTTATTGAATAGGAATTTATTCATTGAATAAGTTATTCATCCACTCATTCATTTTTTATTCTATTAATAACAGGGTTGGCTCATTATTCAATAAATTTTTATTGAATAAGAATTTATTCATTGAATAAGTTATTCATCCACTCATTCATTTTTTATTCTATTAATAACAGGGTTGGCTCATTATTCAATAAATTTTTATTGAATAGGAATTTATTCATTGAATAAGTTATTCATCCACTCATCCATTTTTTATTCTATTAATAACAGGGTTGGCTCATTATTCAATAAATTTTTATTGAATAAGAATTTATTCATTGAATAAGTTATTCATCCACTCATTCATTTTTTATTCTATTAATAACAGGGTTGGCTCATTATTCAATAAACATTTATTGAATAGGAATTTATTCATTGAATAAGTTATTCATCCACTCATCCATTTTTTATTCTATTAATAACAGGGTTGGCTCATTATTCAATAAATTTTTATTGAATAGGAATTTATTCATTGAATAAGTTATTCATCCACTCATCCATTTTTTATTCTATTAATAACAGGGTTGGCTCATTATTCAATAAACTTTTATTGAATAGGAATTTATTCATTGAATAAGTTATTCATCCACTCATCCATTTTTTATTCTATTAATAACAGGGTTGGCTCATTATTCAATAAATTTTTATTGAATAAGAATTTATTCATTGAATAAGTTATTCATCCACTCATTCATTTTTTATTCTATTAATAACAGGGTTGGCTCATTATTCAATAAATTTTTATTGAATAGGAATTTATTCATTGAATAAGTTATTCATCCACTCATTCATTTTTATTCTATTAATAACAGGGTTGGCTCATTATTCAATAAATTTTTATTGAATAAGAATTTATTCATTTAGTCAATTATTCATTTGCTGATTTTTTATTTATTACATGAATAATTAATTAAACTTCACCAGCCAACCAACCACGATTGTAGAATAATTAATTATTTTCCTTCATTCATTATTTTTACACATTTAAAATAATGCGGTTCACGTAACAACAAAATCAGATTCATTAAGTTCACTAAACAATATCACTTACATAAACATTTTCATTCGAAGTAAGAAATAGTTTAATGAACTTCGTCATTTTTATTAGAAAAGAATCAGAACGAAATATTTCAGTCAAATAAATCACTTTCATTCAAAAAATTGTTTTATTCGAAAAAATCACTTTTATTCAATAAACATTTTCATTCAATAAATCATTTTTGTTCAATAAAAATTGTCAGTCAATAAATCATCGTTATTTAATAATGAATAAAAATAAAAAGTTACGTTATTCATTGAATTGACTGAATAATGAATGAAAAATTATTCATTATTCAGAATGAAATAACAAATTTATTCATTATTATGAATTATTTTTGCCCAACACTGGTAGAGCCATATCGCACTAGTATTTCTAAAGTGACACAACTCAAAAATCTGGTTCATTCACACCGTCATAGTTATGACTATGAAAGACATGGTAAATATCTCTTTATCAACCATCTGTATGTACCTAGCTTCAGAGCTTGTACACCAGAGAGCACTTGTGTCACTCGACCTGTTTTAATGCAATGCCAGTGCATTGCATTAATGTGCAGGCGTGCACACGTGAAGGAAATAATAACACTGTTCTGCAAAAAAAAAACTTTTCTCCCCTCCCTTGAACAATTTTGCCTGTTTCTCATGTTTTCAGGTGTGCTGAGTCCGAATCTGAACTCAGAAAAATTCTATCACCCTCTGATTTTGAAAGAAAAGAGGAGAAACTTGGAAAGAAATGAAAAATTGTATTTGAAAATTACACTGTTCTGCACGAAAATCCTCCTTCAAACAAAAACATGCTTTCTTACTGTTTTCAAATGTGCTGAACACGAATTTGAAGTCAGATTCTGTCTATCACGCACAGTTTCTTGAGAAATTCTAGATTTTTATCCAAAAATGTGAGTTTTTTGTAAATTTGACGAATTTTTTTTGGCATCAAAACATAGTGAAAAAAATGCAAAAGCCCGATGATTTTGAGCGCAATGAAGTATATTTGAACGAAAAAAAATTTGATGGAATATTACAAGTGGTTGACGAAATATGGCTAAAAGTGTTTTTTTCCGAAACTGAAAAAACACTTTTAGCCATATTTCGTCAACCACTTGTAATATTCCCATCAAATGTTTTTTTCGTTCAAATATACTTCATTGCGCTCAAAATCATCGGGCTTTTGCATTTTTTTCACTATGTTTTGATTCGTCAAATTTACAAAAAACTCACATTTTTGGATAAAAATCTAGAATTTCTCAGGAAACTGTGCGTGATAGACAGAATCTGACTTCAAATTCGTGTTCAGCACATTTGAAAACAGTAAGAAAGCATGTTTTGGTTTGAAGGAGGATTTTCGTGCAGAACAGTGTAATCCGACTAGCAGCAACTGCGTCCTTTAAGCGCGATTCCGTTCCCATCACTAATGTCACTTGTGAAAAATGTAAAAATTGTCAAATGAAATCTGAGAAGCAAGATCTTAGTCACTAAAACAGGAAACTGACACTATCCTAAGCAGTGGCGGCTAAAGGGGGTGGCTTGGGGGGCCTAGCCCCCCAGAATGGAAATTCACAATCTTTTTCGGGAAAGTTAGAAAAATAATTGTTTAGGCAAATTAATAGTAATAAGTACTGATTAATAAAAAAATCCATTATTCTATTAACCCAAAGGAAATCTGCACCCTCTGTAATAATAACGCATTTGAAGACATTTTTCATTTTATCTTACATTGTCCTATTTACTCCCCCATTAGGAGCCAATACCTTCAGTTTATCAACCAACCTACTGATAATTCCCGATTACACGAAATCTAAAACAGTGCCTCAAAAATTGAATATATACACATTTATAACTATATAAAAAACTCCTTGAAATTGAGAGCTTCAATAATTTCTGATTGGCATAATAATAATAATAATAAAAACACACACACACACACACAAAAAGCCAACATTTAATATTAAGTAATCCATTTTTTGCAGTTTTCTCTACCTAAAAATAATTTTTAATAATCACTTCTTGGTTACTAAATTGTATTGTATATTTAGTATATGTATAGAAATATTCCTTAAATTTAATGCATAGAAGATGTAATTATTTTCATTTATTTTTAGTTAAACTTTATTATTTCACAAGGTATCTGTGTCTTATGTAAATAGAACATATGTCTAAGTTTTATGTTAGGGTATGCTTATGAATATATTGCTAACATAGGACTAAAAACATTATATAACTCAACTCCTTGCAATAGGGAAACCCTGTATGCAATAAAATAAATTGAAAAAGAATTGGTGTTCTAATTAATGTATGTTCTTAGTTAACCTCCTTATAGATTTCCAGATGCCTGGTTATAAAAAATTGATTCTACACCCCGAGGCACGGCGGTAAACCCATACTAAGTTAGCCCCCCCCCCCCAGAAATGTTTGTCTAGAGCCGCCGATGAGCGGAATTTATTCCATTAAAGCACCGATTTACACGGCCAAAGCCTGGGTAAAAGAACAGTTCTCTCGTAGAGACGAAGTAATTTTATCCAGGCTTCGGATAGGACACACCCTACTCACCCATTCGTACTTACTAGACAAAACAGAAAGACCCCTTTGTCGACAATGCATCAGAACTCTAACTGTCAAACATATACTGACAGACTGCAGACAACGCAGCAACTTCACGATTCCTTACGACTTACATGATTTACTGACAGATGGTAGTCCATACATCGACATACTTCTTACACATCTCAAATCAACGCTCTTGACATATAGTGATATTCGAATATATCACTATATGTCTTCGAAGATATCACTATATGTCTTCTTCAATCGAAATGATTTTTTGTTCTTTTTTCCATTAGTTTTTATTCTATATGAATATTTTTGTTGCATTATAATTTCCTCTTGTCTTATTTTATGTCGGTAGAACAATTTTAAGAAATAAGATGGAGGACCTGAGTTCAAATCCCGAGTAAGCACTAAAGATTTTTATCTTCTAGTGTCTCCGTTCATGGATTGGGTTCGGCCCCCCTGACCTTCCCTATGCCAACTCAGCCTTTAATTAATTTATTAATAGGTACCTTGGTGCATTTAATGACACTAGAAGTCGAAGCAGCCAAGGGGAGAATCAGGCGGCCGGAGCATAGTACTGATCACACTATCTCCCTAATGTGCTGAATGGTCATGAATCTATAGTATATTCTAGTACATGAATCTATAGTATATTTTTCTAATGTATGTACTCCAATGTATTGAAAAATTGATATTTTCAACTATTTTGTAAAACTTTTTTTTTTTTTTTTTTTTTTTTTTAACGGCGCATCATCTATTTGGCTATTAGCGCCGGGCTATCTACAGGTTACCACCCTTTTATAATGCCAACAGCACGTGGTCGGTCACCCATTCAGGTACTGACCACGCCCGACGTTGCTTAACATCGGTGATCTACGGGAACCGGTGCATTCAACGTGGCTATGGCCGTTGGCTTGTAAAACTAATATTGCAAGATCTCTCCATAGTACATTTCTGAACGTAAAGGGGTTGCACACATCATTTTTGTCACACATCAACTATCATTGTCGCTGCAGTTTTCAGTGCAGTTGCAAGAATGCATTATTTTAGTTCTCTAAAGGAGTAAATACTATTCGCAGGATGTTTGTTATCACGAGGAAATTGGTCAAGGACAGTAAAAGAGCAGGTGATGCCCGCTTGCTGCTTCTACGCTTAGCTTCCATCTTTTTTTTTTTTTTTTTTTTTTTTTTTTTTTTTTTTTTTTTTAAGACGTGTCAACCTTAGGGTCATGAACACCATCGAATGAAACTTTCATTATATGTGGAGGTGAAATTTTTCCCTCATTTCTTTTGAATTTAATAATTTATTGAGTCAGCTTTTGGTTTTTATTGAATTACTTATCATTGTCATTATTTATCATTGATCCTGGCATTCTTTCCTTACTTATATTACTTACAGTATATTTTCCATGCAATATTTATTTTCGTTTCTGTACACAGAACAAATGTAAATAAACGCACTCACACACAAGCGGGCACACACACAGACATATGCACTCATCCATACACATATACCAACCCATATCCATGCAACCTCACTCACATATTCTCTAACACAGACAGTACACGCACACACCACACACACACACACACTATCCTGCTTATTTAATTAATCTTATGTCTTTAGATTTTATTTATTAATTCTGTTTTGTCTATGAAGTTTAATACCTTTCTAACATTATCAGCATCATCTCCTAGTATTTCATCCATAATGTCTGATAACATTAGCTCTTCTCTAATTGACTGATATATTCGGCATTCTGTAAGTAAATGTTTCACTGATATTTGAACGTTGCCTGATTCACAGATTGGGGGTTGTTCTTTAGAAAAAAGGAATGAATGAGTTAATCTTGTATGCCCAATCCGCAATCGACTTAAGGCAACTTCATGTTTTCTATTGATGCTGGGTGGGGTCTTCCATGCTTTAACTGTCGATTTTATTTCTCTTAATTTGTTGTTTTCTATTATTTGCCATGTAGATTGCCAGTTTTGCCAGACTATTTCCTTTAGGTAATTAATGATATCGTTCTTTGGAACCCTATGATAGGGAGTGCCTTCGTTTACAGCTCTTTTCGCTAAGGAATCGGCCACCTCATTCTCTTTTATTCCGCAGTGACCGGTTACCCATACGAAAAGAACTGTTTCAGTATTTCTTTGAAGATCTGCTATGGTTTCATGAGTGAGTGTGATCAGTGGATGGTTTGAGAATGGATTCCTCAGAGCAAGAAGTGCAGACAAATAATCCGTAAAAATTACTTTATAGTTAGAGTTAGTTGTTATATTTAAGGCCTTTGTTATGGCCAACAGTTCGGCAGTGAAGATGCTACACATTTTACTGAGGGCGAACATATTGTTCGTGGTGTTGGAGTGTGTTGCAGCACCAACTCCATCGGTGTCCTTAGAACCGTCAGTGAAAATGTGAATAGCTTGAGGAAATTCGTTTCTTATTTTGAGAAATTCCAGTTGACATATATATACGGGCTGGTATCTTTTTTAACGAATTTGGATAATTTGAAGTTGATATTGGGAAAGGGTAGAGACCACGGTTCCCTGGAGGGCACAGCACTATGAAAAATATAAGGTAGGGCGATGTTGAATTTAGATAATAGCTCTGATATCCGGAGAGGGAAAGGCTTTCTTGGAGTTCTTTGTCTAGGGATGTTTACTGGGTCCTGGATGTATACGTTAAGAGGGTGATTATTGAAGGATAATATAGTAATGTAGAAGTTAAGCATTAATAATTCTCTACGGAGCTCTAAAGGCAGTTCTCCTGCATCAACGCATAGGCTGTTTGTTGGGCTAGATCGGAATGCTCCGGTTGCTAGTCTGATGCCAGCATGGTGAATGCTATCAAGCATTTTGAGAGTTGTGGGGGAAGCTGAACCATAGGCCATGCAGCCATAATCCATCTTGGCTCTCACCAGGCTGCGATATAACATCAACATGCTGACCTTGTCTCCTCCCCATTTAGTACAAGACAACATTTTGAGGATATTTAGTGTCTTGAAGCAATTTGCTAGCGTAATTTTTAAGTGATTTTTCCAATTAAGGTTTTTATCAAAAGTAAGTCCCAGGAATTTAATACTATCTACAAACTTTATGGGAGCTCCACTTACAAACAATGGGGTTGGGTTGTCAACTTTCTTTTTAGAGAAAAATATGCATTCAGTTTTAATAGTAGATACAGTGAAACCATAATTTTTTAGCCAGTCATTAATTTTGTTTAGAGACAGTTGTATGTTCTCGTGCACATTTTCAATTACTTTTCAGTTACAATAAATGACTATATCATCAGCGTACAGCATTGCCTTGACAGGTTCTTCAATGTGATTAAGTAAATCATTTATTGCAATGGAAAACAGAAAGGCACTAATTACACTTCCCTGCGGGACCCCATTTTCTTGTACTGATTCTAATGAGAGCTGAGTACCATTTCGAATACAAAATTTTCTATTCGTCAAAAAATTTTGAATAAAATTAAATATATGACCATTTACTCCCATTTGTATGAGTTTGTCAAGTATAAGCCTCCTCCAGACACAGTCGAATGCATTTTTTATGTCAATAAATACGGCTAAAACCTTTTCATTTGACTACTAGATTATCTCTAGTACTGCGTCCTGGCCTAAATCCACTCTGCCAATTAGTGTAAAGATTATTTTTCTCCATGTACCAATGTAACCTTTTCATTATCATCTTTTCCATTAATTTACAGAGTGAACAGGTCAGGGAGATGATTCGATAACTTGCAGTTTCATCTTGTGGTTTGCCAGTTTTAAGTATAGGTATGCACACCGATTTTCTCCAAATGTTAGGGAAACGAGAAGAGATAAAAATATTATTGAATATCTTTAAGAGGATTTGTTTATTATCTATTGAAAGATTTTTTATCATTGAGATAGTAATGTTGTCTGGACCAGGAGAGGTGTCCTTGCGAGATTCCAGAGCTAGAGTTAATTCTAAATATGTAAATGGTAAATTTAGTGGATTAATGGGATCTCTATTTATTTCTATTGGTTGTGATTCTACTAGATGTTTCCTTACTAAGAATTAAGGGCAGTAGTTAGAGTTAGATGAAATGTTTTTAAAATGTTCTGCAAGAAGATTCGCAATATCTACAGGGCTCGTGATTACTGATGGTCCAGATTTAAGTAGATTTATAGTGTTTGTTCCTTTACGGCCTATAATTTTCTTTACAATGTGCCATATATCGCTTGCAGGAGTATGGCAGTTGATTTGACTGACATACTCCCGCCAAGATTTCCTTTCGCGATGTTTATGGTTTTTCTTGCTTCTCTCCTAGCGATCATATATATATATATATATCTAAATGCTCAGAGCAGGGATGTCTTTGAAATTTTCTTAATGCTCTTTTTCTATTCTTGATAGCCTCTTCACACTGTTTATCCCACCAAGGCACTAAATTTCTCCTACTATTATTTTTACTTTTTGGTATTGACTGCTCAGCCGCTTGTAAAATTGAAAAATTGAGACATTGAATAATTTGGTCTACATCAGTAGTTTCCGTGTCAATGTGTTTTAGTTGGGCTAGGTCTTGGTATTCACTCCAGGAAGCATCTTTTATTTTCCATTTGGACAAACCGCACGATTCAGGTACGGTTTCTTCAAAGGTAATTACCAAAGGATAATGGTCTGAGCCATAGAGGTCTCCATGAGCACGCCAAGTGCAACGAGGTGCAAGAATAGGACTGCCTATGGAGAGATCTATGATTGACTCTAATCCGGTTCGAGCATTGAGATGCGTTGGCGAATCATCATTCAGGATGCATAACTGATTGATATTAATAAACGCTTCTAGCATTTGCCCTCTTCTATCTGTAGTGGGTGAATGCCACAGACTATTGTGACTATTATAGTCCCCCATAAGGAGTACGGGAGGAGGTAACTGTGCATAGAGGTCATTCAGCTGGGAAGTAGTGAATGGTTGGCCTGGAGGTAAGTATACCGAGCATATTGTGAGTTTAAAGGGTTTGTAGATTTGTATAGCAACTGCTTGTAAATTTGTTCTTAGTGGAATGTGTGTGCATGGCAGGTTATCAGAAGTAATTATACACACCCCTCCACATGCAATGACACCATCCAAAAAACCTTTTCTGAAAATTTTAAAGCCGGTAAGCCTGACAGTACTGGATTCTTTTAAATGAGTCTCCTGGATACAGATTATTTTACTTCCTGTATCCTTTAAGAGTAGTAAAAGGTCAGTTTTGTGAATGACTTGTAGCGGTTATCAGATAACCCCCAAAAAAGAAACCACATGTTTTAAAAATAAATAAAACATTATTAAGTGTTCTCTCGCAATTGAAAACTGCAAATCATTCTTGTAAGTTGTAAATCCTATACACTTAACATTGGTGACCCCTGATATTGAACAATACTTCTGATTTCACTTCTCGCCGTTCGTCATGTCCAAAAAAAACTCATCTACGTCCGATACAGATCTCCATGAAACCCAGCCTGAGGTTAGTTTCTACTAAGGGCCGAGTTCAAGACTACCGACATTCTGGAAACAGAACCCGACTTTATGGTTCGCGACGATCGAGGCTGTATTTGCGACATCCCGCGTAACATCGAGCCTAAAAAAATTCCAGCTCGTCATACCGAATCTCGATCTGGATGTTCTTAGCCAAGTCTCAGATATCGTCCTCCAACCGACTGAGCAACCATACGAGGACCTTAAAGCTAGGCTCATCAACACGTTCGGAGAATCCGAAACACGTAGAATTAGCAAGCTGTTAGAAGAAATGCCACTCGGAGACCAGACTCCTTCACAGCTCCTCAGAAAAATACAACAATTAGCTGGCTCCGATGTATCAAACGGATTTATTAGCACCCTGTGGATGAAGAATTTACCCCCACGAATTCGTCCCATCCTCATTTCCACAGGCCACACTGACATCCAAAAGAAGTAGCCGACAAGACTTGGAGGTATCCCCGTCAGCTGAAACGTACGCTATTCGAGACATGTCAGAACCTCGCCCAAACAAGTCTTCCGCAACTACCACATCAGTCACGAACAGATGCGAGCACCCATCCGAAGATTTCGGTGCCCAAAGGACGGCGTAAGACTCCATCTGATTTCACCTTAATAGCAGCCAACAACTCCCCGATTCCAACCTTCGGTGAAATCACTCGATATGTCGACTTAGGACTCAGAAAACCTCTCAAGTGGACCTTTGTCTTAGCCGACGTCGCCAAGGCTATATTAGGTGCTGATTTTCTCTACTGGCATCAGCTTACTGTGGACTTAAGAAACAGGAGACTGATCGACCAGCACTCAGGACGTAGCATTGTAGGTACCATATCCTCAGCAGAAATACCAACCTTCTCCATCTTTCCAGCCGATAATCGATTTGCCCGCATCCTAGGTGAATTCCCTACCGTCACTCAGGTCACTCCCATCCGTGGACCATCCAATTCAACAGTGGAGCATCATATAGAGACCAAAGGACGACCTGTCACGGCTAAATGCCGCCGTTTGCCTCCAGGAATTTACCAGGAAGTCAAAAAGGAGATCCAGGAGCTCATCGACAGCGGAATATGCCAACCTTCCAAAAGTCCATGGTCCAGTCCACTCCACGTAGTGAAGAAAAAAGATGGTACTCTCCGATTGTGTGGAGACTATCGAGCCCTGAACGCCATCACTATTCCCGATCGATATGGAATACCCAATCTTCGAGACTTCACAATGGAGATACATGGCAAGAAGATCTTCTCCAAAATAGATCTCCGCAAGGCTTACTATCATATACCGATAGCAGTAGAAGATCGAGAGAAAACTGCCATTATTACCCCATTTGGCCTTATTGAATACAACAGGATGAGTTTTGGACTGAAGAACGCAGGTCAAAGCTTCCAGCGTTTCGTCGACAACCAATTCCGAGACCTACCCTTTCTCTTCAAGTTTCTTGACGACTTCTTGATCGCTTCGGACAACGAGGAACAACATGAAGCTCACATCAGAGAAGTACTTCGTCGTCTCGACATGAACGGCATCGCTGTGAACCCATCGAAATGCGTCTTCGGTGTCCCAGAGCTCGATTTCCTTGGATTCCATCTAACACCATCTGGCGTCACACCTCTGGAAGACAAAGTTAAGGCTGTCCTAGAATTCCCACTTCCCAAGGACGTTCGAGAACTTCGGCGCTTTATGGGCATGGTGAATTTCTACCGACCTTGTCTTCGCCACGCAGCATCAATCCAACAACCTCTCAACGGACTTCTCCATCAGGTCAAGAAAAATGACAAAACTCCAATCAATTGGAACGAAGAAACGCTCAAGGCTTTCGAAGACACCAAGAAGAACCTTGCTGAAGCAACTGAGCTCGTCCATCCGAACCCAGACGCAGAGATCTCACTCGCATGCGACGCATCTGACGTCGGTCTAGGCGCTGTCTTACAACAAAAACAGGATAACAAATGGCATCCTCTAAGCTTTTTCTCGTTAGCACTCAATAAAGCGCAGAAGAATTACTCTGTCTACGACAGGGAGCTTCTGGCTATATACAAGGCCATCAAACATCTTCAACCTCAACTGGAAGGCCGAGTTTTCTCAATCATCACAGATCATCGCCCATTAGCTCATGCTTTCACTCAAAAGCCTGAATCCACTTCACCTCTCCGCATCCGTTGGCTAACTTACATTAGCCAATTCACCACTACGATCATCTATAGTCCAGGCAGGGAAAACATTGTTGCCGATTCCCTATCAAGGATTGCTGAAATCCAAACTCCAGACGATTTTGTCGCCCTTTCTTTAGCCCAACAAGAAGACCATGAGATCAGCCGACTCCAGGAACAAACTAACCTAACCTTTAGAGCCATCGAAATTCCTGGCACCGACAAGACCCTTCTCTGTGAGATGTCAACAGGCAAGGCAAGGCCATATCTCCCGAAGAACTTCAGGCACAGTGCTTTCGTCAAGGTGCACACCTTAAGTCATCCTGGCGTCCGGACAACACGGAAAATGGTAGCAGAGCGATATTTCTGGCCAAACATGAATAAGGAAGTAGCTGATTGGGCTAAGTGCTTGCCAGAAGAGTAAGATACACCGGCATACCCATGCACCTCCTGGAACATTCCCAGCTGCCACTCGCTTTCAGCATGTCCACTTAGATTTAATTGGCCCACTACCACCCTCCGACGGCCACCGTTACTGTCTCACGATGATAGACCGTCAAACCAGATGGACAGAAGCAATACCATTACGTGACATCACAGCCGAAACCGTCTCAAGCGCATTCTACACTGGTTGGATCTGCCGATTCGGCGTTCCCTCAAGAATAACCACCGACCAAGGCCGGCAATATGAATCCCAGCTTTTTCATCAGCTGACTTCGCTTCTGGGAATCGAGAAAGGTCGCACAACTGCTTATCATCCCCAAGCTAACGGATGCATAGAACGATGGCACCGGACACTCAAAGCCGCCATTACAGCACACCTTGACAGCAACAACTGGACCCGCATATTGCCAACCGTACTCCTCGGACTCAGAGCCAGCCTGCGAGATGATACTTCATCGAGCATAGCTGAAGCAGTCTACGGTTGTCCCATAAGATTGCCAGGCGAATTCTTGGAGCAACACACGACCGCGGAAGATCCACACGTACTCCTGCAGGAGCTGAAGGAACATCTTCGCACCCTTCGACCAGCCGAGTATAAGGAGAGCACTAAGAAGACCTATGTACACCAGGAGTTGCAGAACTGCACGCATGTGTTCATCAGGGAAGACTGTGCCCGACGTCCGCTGACACCACCATACTCCGGACCACACAGAGTTCTCCAACGACACGACAAGTACTTCGAAGTGCAACTCCCAGGCCGCCAAGCCACCATATCGACAGACCGGCTTAAGCCTGCGTTTCTTCCATCCGAACAGACTCAGGACACACCACCAGTTCTCCCAAAAACGCAGTCTCAACCGCCACCGCCAACTCAAGAGCGCTACAGGACCCGTTCCGGGAGAACCGTGAAACGAGTTTCACAGTCAGCTTCTCTGACTCCGTCATATGGGAGGGGAATCCTGTAGCGGTTATCAGATAACCCCCAAAAAAGAAACCACATGTTTTAAAAATAAATAAAACATTATTAAGTGTTCTCTCGCAATTGAAAACTGCAAATCATTCTTGTAAGTTGTAAATCCTATACACTTAACAGACTAATCCATTGATATTCCATTGAGCAATGATCATGGCAATGGTTTGATTTATGTTGATAGTGAATAGAAATAATAATGATTATAGCTATTTCTTGACCCGCAATAAAACTATTAAACGACACAGAGGGCAAAATCAGTATTTCCTGACACAAATAGATATTTCTTGAAAAATACGAAAGATCCTGGATTTGTATTTTGTATAGTTTAGGTATTTGAGACTCTGAAGTTATTGTAATTAATGTTAATTGAAAACCATAAAGACCAAATAATCGATATTTGGTATAAACTAGCATTAGATAACTAATTTTAAAGGGTGGGTAAATTAAATGTATTATTAGTCGAAGAGGTACAGACATAGTTATTTTAGTATTATAATTCAGAATGGTAAAAGTTATAATTGAACATATGTTGATAATAAATTTAAATATTATTGAATAGGCATACATATCATGATGTGATATGAAGGCAATGATCTTAATACCGGCTTTTGCCTGGAAGGTGCAGTGATTCAGAATTAACAATTGTTTCATGAGATATCTTACAATATTAACGGCTATCATGGTATATTTTATTTTTTTACCCCGCGGAGGGCGTGTTGTATTACTGATATTGATAGAAGAATCTGATCCAGAATTTGGTGATACCGGCTTTTGTAAAGCAGAGCGATTCCCTTTATAGCCTTTATTAGACTCGTCTATTTTCTTAGGTGGAGAGGCATTTTCAGGGATAGCAGATATAATATTATTCTGTGATTGAATAATTGTTTCTTTTTTATAACTGATAAGAGATTGAACTTTGTCACCCGCTGTAATTTCTTTTTTATTACTACTGGGGGATTGAATATAGTCACTCACTGTATTTTTAGCTAGAATTGTTGATTCTAAAGCGGTAATTTTGGTGAAAAGCATTTCTACAACAGATGTTAATTTTTCAACCCTTTCTAATAATGCATTAGTGGAAGGAAAGCTAGATGTGACTTGAGAATAACTTGAAGATGTGCTTGGAACAGCATTATGTACATCTCTAGGTTCTAGGAGTTTCTCAGCTTGCTGATAAGATATTTTATTCGTGATTTTTAAATGTTGTATTTTTTTCTCCCGTTGAAATACGGGACAAGAAGCAACCCATGCCGGATGAGACCCCCCGCAGTTCTTACATTTAGGTGTTTTATTGCATTCCTCGGCGTGCACTTCCCCACATCTACCACATATTGCTAATTCAGACTTACATGAAGCCTTTCCATGTCTGTATTCATAACAATGATAACATTGTAAAGGCTTGACGTAAGGCTTAACCTTGATTACAAGAAAATCCAGAACAAGTCTTTCCGGAAGTTCGGGTCTCTCAAATGTGAGTATATATGAAGATGTTGGAATTTTCCTTCCATTTTGATTTCTATATAATCGCTTTACCCTAACTACTCCTTGTTTCGCCAATTCATTAACAAGCTCCTCTTCAGAGCACTTATTGAATTCGTTACAACTAATGAATCCCTGACAAAAATTTAAAGTTCGGTGAAGAGAAAATTCAACCGGTAAATTCTCATAATTTTTTATATTTTTTAGATTAATAAAATCTTTTTCAGAAGGAACTTCGAGGAGAACCACTCCAGATTTCGAAAATTTCACTTTAATTTGAGGCCCATAACTTTTAATGAAGTGGCAAAGCTAGTAATGTCCTATTAATAAGTCGATGAAGTAATAATTCTTGTTAGAACTGGACTAAACTGCAATTAACAGGACAAACTACAAAATATGCAGCGGTGGAATCAGAATATCATCATTTTTGGACTTGCATAATTTTTCTAGTGTTTATTCATTAATCTGTGTAAGTTCAGTCTCTAGACATTATTCAAAGTCTGTTTTAATCATTAATAACATGCTAGAAGTAAGTAGTTAGTCATTAGTCATGGAGAAAAATAATTTCTATATATATATTATTATTGATAATAATAATCAATCATCAATCGTTAGTCACATTCCGAATACCCAATATAAAATTAGTCATTAGGTATCAAATTAATCACATTAACGTCCTTTGAAATGACGGAATCGGGACATAAGTGTATATAGGAAATAATTTTAGGGGAGGGGGGCTGGTATGAATGAATGAATGAATGAATAAAAAAAACTTTATTCTGGGACTTCGTCCCATAAGAATAAAAATAAGTACAAAATAAACAATAAAGAAATTTAACCTAAAAATATAAATATGAATAAAGAAAAACAAAAGTATAAAAGAACAAATCAAAAAAAGCAACTAACACAAATATTATATGTGAAGCCTTAAATAATAAAATGAAATATAAGTAAATATGTACATTCATTGGAATGGGGCAGTAATGATACAATGTTCAGAGGGGGATGGGAATAAAATTAAAGAGTTTAAATAAACAAATAAATATTAAAAAGTTGAATAAATATTAAAGGAATGGGGGCTATAAAAAGATATAAACTAGGAAAATGCATAAACACGAGAAAAAAACAGCAATATAATTTACAAAGGTAATCAGGTCTTCCTGGTGGTGAAATTTTAAGAAGCGTCTTCCTGGGAGGATAGGAGAAAAGCAAAGAGGCGGGATTTAAAGACAGGTAAGGAAGGAGAGTGTCGAATGGAAAGAGGGATAGAGTTCCAGAAGGAGGAGGCTCGGGAGATGAAGGAACGGTCGAAGAAGGCTGTTTTATGAGTGGGAGGATAGAGATCGGAGGGACGGGAGCGGGTACCACGGGAATGGACAGCAGATTTAAACTGCAGGAGATTGTAAATATAGGAAGGAGATTTGGAAGAAATGGTTTGGTAAAGGAAGGAACCTAGGAAATATTGTCGTCGAATTGATGGAAATAGCCACTTCAACTCGGAATACCGGTGTGAAATATGGGCATCCCTGGGGGTATCGAGGATAAATCTGAGAAAACTGTTCATTAATCGCTTAAGACGAACCTCAAGCTCCCCAGTGAGCCCTCCATACACCAGGCAACCATAGTCGAAGTGGGGGAACACTAGAGAAGATACAAGAAGCTGACGTGTAGGAGTAGGGAGGAGGTGACGGGAACGGTTAAATAGTTTAAGGGTGGCTATGGAGCGACGAGTGATTAGGGATAAGTGATTTTTCCAGGATAGGTTTTGATCGAAAACAAGGCCCAGGTTCTTGGCAGTGGAAACATATTGAATAGGACTGGAGTCAATGGTGAAGGAAGGGAGGATAGGAGGGAGAGATTTCA
The DNA here is from genome assembly GCA_946811695.1 of Gonocerus acuteangulatus. Classification (NCBI taxonomy): domain Eukaryota; kingdom Metazoa; phylum Arthropoda; class Insecta; order Hemiptera; family Coreidae; genus Gonocerus; species Gonocerus acuteangulatus. The sequence continues at coordinate 57,023,710 of OX328131.1, forward strand.
AGAGGGGAGCTGAGCCTATCACTATCGCTTTGGACTTTTCAGCATTCATCAATAATTTGTTGGTCTTGGCCCAAGCTGTGATCCTGTCCAAGTCTTCCTGAATTTTTCTTGCTGCTTCTAATAGCTCAGAGGGGGGGAAGGAAAGGTAGATTTGGGAATCATCGGCATACATGTGGAAGTTGCAAAATAGGATAGAGGATGGGAGATCATTTATGTAGGCTGCAATCAGTGTTGGGGATAGAGAGGATCCCTGTGCGACACCTCGGTCTAGTGTAAGGGAGGAGGATTGGGGTTTGTTTGGAATGGCTACTGATTGGGAGCGGTTAGAAATGAAGGATTGAAACCAGGTCAGAGCACTGTTAGAGAAAGAAAAAGATTGGAGTTTTGAAAGGAGTATGTCATGGTCAATGGTATCGAACGCTTTACTGAAATCTAGGAGTATAAGGATGGAAATTCTTTTGAGATCAATAGCGGATTGGAGGTCGTGCGTAATTTTTAGAAGTGCGGATTGGGTGGAGTAACCTGGACGAAAGCCAGATTGGTGGGAGTTTAAGCGGGGTTGTAGAAAGGCGGATATTTGGGATTGTACGAGGCGTTCAAGTGGTTTAGAAAGATTGGAAAGGATAGAAATAGGACGGAAGTCGGTGGGAACAATTGGATTGGAAATTTTGTTTAAGGGATGAACAATTGCTTCCTTCCATGATGTGGGAAAGACGGAGTTTTGCAAAGAATAATTGTATATGTGGAGTAGGTGGGGTAGGATAACAGGAAGGGAAAGTTTAATAAGCTCCACGGGTATACTGTCCGAACCTTTGGACTTAGAATGTGATTTCATGACAGCTTTGAGGAGTTCTGAAGGTGATATATCTAAGAAATAAAAATTATCAGAGTTAAAGGTATTAGAAGGAACAAAGGGCGTGGAAGGAGTAGTTGAGGAGGAGACGGCACTGAAATGGTTATTCAGCTCGTCGGGTGTAACATGGATGGTGGGGGTGGGTTTAGTCTTTGCGAGGGAAAGGCTACGAAGGGTGTTCCAGAGGGAGCGGGAGTCGGAAGCTGAGGAGAGGGAGGTCTGGTAATACTGGGAACGAGTGCGGCGAAGGGTGGATTGAGTGAGGTTACGGAGTGATTTGAAGGTCTTCAGGTCCTCTGGGTGTCCAGTACGGATTGATCGTCGTCTTGCAGCATTACGTCTTCTCATCATTTCTTTAATTTCGGGAGTGAGCCACGGAGCAGGGGGACGGCGAGCGAGGATTGTCTTTACAGGAGCATGTTTATCAAGGATGGCAAGGAGGTTCGAGGTTAGAAAATCGACTTTGGCATCAATGGAGGGATAGGAATGAATGAGTGACCAATCTACTCCAGATAAGTCAGGCTCAAGGGATTCAAAGGTAAGAGAGTTGAGGTTTCGATAGGAGATGGTTTTAGGGGTAAAAGAGGGCATTTGGATGTTATAGGATATGGAAATAAGATCATGTGCTGAAAGGAATGGAACCGGATACTGGTAGAAGGATAGAAGGTGACTCGGAGAGTCAACAAGGAAGTAGTCGAGAAGGGTATTAGAAGTAGAGGTGTGGTGAGTAGGTGAGAATGGGACTACGTATAGCCCTAGGGAGGAGGTGAGGGATTCAAGGAAACGCTTATCAGGGGAATTAGACAGGAAGTCGATATTTAGGTCCCCGGCTAGGATGGTGTGATCATAGGAAGGGATAAGTTTTAGAAGAAGATCTTCGAAATCGTGCTCGAAAGGCGTGTTGGGAGGACGGTAAACTACTACCACAAGGATACGAGAGGATGAAGAGGATACTTCTGCAAAAAGATACTCTATGCGAGGATGGCTCAGAGAGGGTGAAATGTGAAGGATACGGGAGCGGAGACTACCGTGCACGTATAGAGCGACCCCGCCACCAACACGGTCTTCTCTATCGATCTATATTGAAGCGAGAGAGATGTAGGGTTACAGAGTCCATGATGTCATCCAAACACGTCCAGGTCTTCAGCTTTGGCGATAATGAGTCCAGGCTGTCCATCGTCACGGCGGCATCTGACTTTCCCACTAGCGAACCAAACATATTTTATCTTCCCAGCTTTCTTCAACTGCCTCGCGCGCCAATAAAGATGCCGATTATCGGGGGTCATGTGTTCGCTAAGGTATATTGGTTCGTCTGTCTGCCATCCAAGGTGACGAGTAGAGAAGTCCCTTTTCACTCTTCGAAGTCGGATGAGTTCATCTCGGACTGATTGGCGAACAAATTGGGCTAAGATAGAAGGTCTTCCGGTTTTGCCCTCCCGGGGAGTTCTTATTGTAACCAGGTCCAGATCTTCCGGGCATAATTTCACTCCCAGTTGGGCACCGATGTTAATGACCGTCCCCTCAGGAGTATCACCAGTCCTTGTAGAGATTCCACGAATCTCCAGAGATCGGCTTAACAGTGCTTGTTCGGCCTGATTTACCCGAACCTCAAGACTTTTTACGTTCTCCCTGAGTCCCTGGTTCGCTCCAATGAGGGTTTGTATTAGTTCCTCCTGCTTTTCAGCCCGTTCTTCTAATGCCCGTAGCCTGGTCATAGTTTCAAATGACAGGTCTACCTGTGTATTAAGAGTGGCTTTTATATCTTTAATGTCCACACTTAGTGTAGACATGGAGGCTACGAGATTCCCAACGTGATCTAGTAGCTTTACTGCATCACTCGGAGAGGACTCTTCAAAAGAGGACTGTCGGACATTAGCTGGAGTCGATAGTCGCTCTGAGGTTGATTTCTTTGAGGAGCTACAGTCATGACATGTCCAGGGTTTCCTTAGCTCTCGGAGCGTGGCTAGGTCAGTGTCACTCATGTTGCAGCACTTCCCGTGATAAATCATGCTGCAATCCGAACAGCTTAGAGAAGTTTTATCTTCCCTGGAAATATTTGCGCAACAAACGGGGCAAATTGCCATGTTCAGCAACAATTCCAAAAAGAAAAACCATTTCCGGTGTATGGAATACTAACAATTTAGAACTTGGAATAGTTTTAGCCTACTTAAACTCTATTACACCTATAATAAAATATTTTATATGAACTAAGTAATCTTATTTAATTTATTTTTAAAGGTTTTATGGCACATTTTTACCGATCAAATCAAAATTTCGGGCGGCCCCAACAGCCTCCCCTTATATAGGGCCATAAATCGGGATCCAGACCAACCTTAGCTGATAGCACTCGGTATCATGCTCATGCAAAGGAGAAAAATCAGAGTACCGGATCGTAGTACTGACCAGACTATCTCTCTCGTATGCCTTAAGCTCGCGAGTCGTATAGCTGTACGGTTCTGCCTCTCTGGGCTCTTAACAGCCAAGTTACAGTACAGAAGATTCATTCACTCTCTCATTCTCTCCGTGTATATCTCTCAGAGGACTCTTCAACTTTCGATTCGCTCAATGACTTCCGTATTAACTCGAACTCCAAAGCACTTACCGACAACAAGCAGTCAAGAGCCGCTAAACATGTATCGCTTTGTGACCGGAGAAAACATTAGCATAAGCAGGTCACGATTTAGAAGACCACTCGAAGACTATCGCATCCTTGGGATGACTTCTGGACTTCTAAGGAGGAACGTGCACTAGCAATTAGAATGCAACTTTCTATTCAAAATGCAAGCAAAATCATGACCTTTTTTATAGAACAAACATCAGGAAGAGAATTAACGAACGCAATTATGATAAGAGTCGCTGATGAAAGTACCCAAGTCATTATTCTATATTCAAATACGACTTTTCTTGTACAAAGGCTTTCCGTACTTGTCAGTTCTGAGGGTACGTTCATGGTGAGGATTCATTCTGCGATGCTACGATAGCTACTCCGATGAGCGCTGCCCCGATGTAAAACAAACACATGTATTAAGGTGGGAGTGTTCATAGTGAGGATCCTTACTTCCGATGCTATTCTCGCACCCGCGCAGTGACCGCGGGGAAGAACAAATATTTTGTTTTTTCCTCGCAGTGAGGAGGGAAGCCGCGATGTGGGCCTGACTGTGATTGGTTCCTTCAAAAGGACTCTAGTGCGCAGGTCACCTACCCACTCTCATTACTTCATCTTGTGTGATTATTCTTTTTTGGTTATTTCGTTGTCGAGATGAAAGAAAATTAGGTCTTTTTGCGAAGACTACATCCAGTTACTTTTGAAGTAGCAGTAGTGATTTATAACAGTTACTGGTACTCGCTGATAAGCTTACTGATTAGCTTACAGGTTCTTTGCTGGTTATCTTTTACTACTTGACTCGTTATCTACGGTTATAATTCATATTAGATAATGGCAAGTAATATTTATTAATAAAAAGGTTAATATGATCAAAATCAATTCTCTCAACTATGAAAAAAGTTATTAAGCATTAAAGTTGACTGTTTTGCAGGTTATGAAGGATAACAAACAACGATATTTGTAAACAAACATATTTTATTCCTTTTCTCTCTCTCTTTTTTGGATCTTTTACATTCATTAAGCATTACATGATATGCGTTTCCGCTCGCTACGCTACGCTCCACTCGCTCGAAAAGATATAAGAAAATTCTAGCCAATCCAACTCGCAATTAATAGAATTATATTAATTTAAGCGGCTCTAGTCTATCCAACTCGCAAAAATTAATAGGATTCCATTAATTTTTCTGAGTAAGAAACCAATCCCTTTTTCTTTGTCAGGAACATCGCGAACTAATTGTAAAGGCTCATTTTTTCTCACTAAGATAAGTAGAGCTTTTTCATAAACAAAAGCTAATTCACTGTTGAAGGTTACTTTACTCCCAGCAAGAACCAATGCAATGGTGAGTCAGCATGAACACCCTCCATCGATGTAGAATACATCGGGGCAGCGCTCATCGGAGTAGCTATCGTAGCATCGCAGAATCAATCCTCACCATGAACGTACCCTTAAGGGGCACCTACACTGGACCCGTTCCGATCCGATCCAATAGCCACCGACTCCCGGAAGAAAAACAAACACATGCATCTCAATGGAGGTGCCTACATTGGTCTCGACCCGACCCGATTCGATTCAATCCGATGGCCACCGATTCTTAGCCATTCAAACATGTTTGTTTCCAGACCGATTTCGGACCGACGAAGCAAAATGCTGCCATCCCAAAATCTAGGTTTCAAAAAAATCTACAGGTTCTAAATCTTAACCGATTTCAATGCATTTTCTTTTAAATCAAATGAAAAAACATTTAGAACAACTTTGTCAATTCACATTTTTGTTTCCCTTGTATATTAAATTACGTGGAAAGATTTTTATGACCATCCAACGTCTATAACCTCCCAATGTTTATAACCTTCTAATGTTTATAAGCATCCAATGCTTATAACCTTCTAGTTACCTTTCTTTCTTTTTTTTTCTTTTTTTACGGCGCATCTACATCTAGGTCATTAGCGCCGAGTTACCTTTCTTATTAATAATTTTAAAATATTAATACCAATACTTCTCTTACCTCCAACATTCAACCTAATCGAAGGTTTATATGCTTATTAGGTGGTATTTCTTAAATTAATCACTCATTTTCACTTCACTACGAGGTCATTACTGACGAGCTGTGACTAAATCGGATCGGATCGGGTCGAGACAAATTTTGGCACTCACGTCGGCCGCTGTCGATCAGCCGGATCGGATCGGTAGAAATACGGGTCAATGTAGGTGCAGCTTTACCTGGGGTTTTAGGGCGGGTTCAGACAATTTATGTGCGGACACGATACTTGCCTGGTGTGTGCAATCAAATACTCCATCATCTTGGCTTGCTGTCACATCATCCGTTAGCCTTGTGTGATTTGAGAAGCGTTGAGAAGAAAACATTAATATTTTACTACCAAAATTCTTGCAATTGTTTCCCAGCAAACTACGTATTTATATAGTTTTTTTTATAGTATTTATAGCACAAACTAATGCAGTAAAAAAACATAAAATACTAAACTAGTAACTCCAACTTCACTAATATCACCAGTAAAAACTTAGCTATAGTTGGTTGTCCAAAGGGGGCCCGCTAATTTTTACGATAATATTTTTGGAACGACTAAAATAATAATAATGTAAGTAAAGATGCAATGGTTCGGATTCGGCTAAATAAACCTCAATATGATTTTGTTTTAAAAAATCTATATTTCGGACGTTTCGGGTACTCATTGGTAGCCTTCGTGGTAGCTAAAATGACAAAAAAAGTAGTTAATAGCATCACCATGTTCTTTTATAAGTTAATTGTATCTATAGCTCTGTTACCTATCACAATCATAATTTTTTTTTTTTGTTTTTGTATTAATTTCTTTTTTTGTCATTTTAGCTGACGAAGGCTACCAATGAGTAGCCGAAACGTCCGAAATATAGATTTTTTAAAACAAAATCATATTGAGGTTTTTCAGCCGAATCCCAACCATTCCATCTTTACTTATCACCTCGACGGCTAACTATCTAATCATAATAATAATAATGTATGTATGCGTTAATCAAAAAATCCCCGGAACACACACACACACACACACACACACACACACACACACACATATATATATATATATATATATATATATATATATTTTAATAAAAACATAATTAGAAAAAAATATATTTTCTTCCTACTTCTTTTGCTCAATACTCAGAAAGTATTCACGCTAGAGACATCCTAAAGCCGTCCTATTGTGCCGATTTTCAACCTATAAAACGGTGTAAAAAGCTTCAGTGCGTTAGTTTATTTAAAATTTGAGGCTACAGCCCCTTCCCCAAAATTTTGTTTTAGTTAGAGCATTTCGTCTTAAAAAACTATAAAAACGAAAAATGTTTTCAACATTTACCCTGGTTTACTTGAGGTCCAGAGGATCTCAAAAGTCACCAAAATATTTATTTATTTTGTTTAAGGATGCACCACTTTGGGGTGAATTGCATCGAGTCACTTTGTAGCTACTATAATGATAAAAAAAATACCATAAATAGAAAAAAAACACAAAAATTGGAATATTAGATAAAACGTAAAATTATTTCATTCTTAAATAAAAGAATTGCCAGATTTTTATATTTTGTCGTACAGGTTTATGTTTTATAAATGTGTAAGTATGTCATGAATATGGTGGCTGCTGTTAGTAAGTAGGGCAGAAATGTCCCGAGGTGTGTCCATGTTCGTTATAAGAAGGCATTCTGTTAGTATATGTTTGACTGTTAGTTCTGTATTGCAGATCCGACATGTTGGTCTTTCAGTTTTAGTCTTAAGTATTCGTGAGTAATGCGTGTGTTGTACTCGCAGTCTTGCAAGAACTATTTCCTCCCTTCGGGAATTTCTGTAAGCGGATGGCCGGTAAGTAGGTATGTGTTTGATTTGACACAATTTATTTTCAGTCATATTATTCCAATCATGTTGCCACTTCTGATTTATGGTATTTCGGTTAAATGTTGTTATGTCTTTGTAATAAAATTACCAAAATGTTTAAAATTTTCCCTAACCTCTAAATTCCCCAGTCCACCCTCCCCCCTCGAAATTATTTCCTATATACGCTCCTGAGTATAGTCACTGATAATATAATGACAGTATACACCGGTGCTTCTGACATTAACATAGGAATTACAAGGGACTCCATTACTTTGTCTAGGCTTTTGTGTTGAGTGTTTTCAGAAAAGTTTCTACCTGAATGCGCGGGAAGGGACTGAACACGTGCTAAAAAGGCGGGGAGTCCAAGGCGTGTTGCCAGTCCGGATGATTTATATTCCTGCCATTTCCTCACTTTTTACTTCCTAACCTTCCTTTAGTTTTTTTTTTTTTTTTTTTTTTTCGAATCTTGTATTTTATTTACGATGAGCTTTTTCTTCATTTTTGTTTCGTTTCTTGCAATAATTTACCTCTCCATTCATCAGGTAGATCGGATGATTTTTTCGGGGTTCAATTATATTTTGACAATTTTTTATTAGATTGTAAAAACAAAAACATCTTATGAACCAATGTACATTTTCCTGTTATTAACTACTTTTAATAATTAGTTTCGAAAGCTACAAAGCCTGTTTTATTGAAAGAGAACCAAAATCACACCCCACTGGTATACATTAATATTTTAGCTTGGATTGTAATTCATAAAAATGCTCAGGCCTGATGGTCAAACATTCATTTTAGCACATCACGACGATGACCCTTCTTATGACTGTCGCAAACCGATTCAAAAACACTTAACGAATTGACCCATGATCCCCAGCACTCTACAGCAAAATAATATTTTCTTCTTAAAACATTTTGGTAATATCTGATCTTAGGAAGGAGGCGAGACATAGAAATTATCCCGTTATCTTGAACATGGGCGTATATAAAAAGGGGGGCTGGAGCCCCCCCCCCCCCCGAAATCGGTGAAAATGTATCATTAAAACCTTAAAAATAAATTAAATGAGACCACTTAGTTCAGAAAAAAATAATTTCTTTTGGGTGTAATAGCGTTTTAATTGGCCAACTATTCCAAGTTCTAAATTTTTAGTATTCCATCCCCCCCCAAATGCTACGAGCTCCCCCCCCCCGAAATTCTCGTAGCCCCTTCCGAATTTTTTTTCTATATACGCCCATTTTCTTGTAACCAAAGTGTCCTTATTTAGACACATTTTGTTCAATTATTATTTTTTTTTTTTTTATATAAACAACAAAAACAGTTGCACATAAAATGCAATTCTGCAGAATAAAATATCGCAGGGTTACTCCGATACGGAAATAATGGGATTCATAATGAATGTGTTAGTGGCCGTCAATTTTGTTTTCTTGCATTTCACCAAATATCATCCAGAAATTGCAAACAAAATACTTAGTATAAATAAGAAAAATCGGTTCGATTGGACTGAACATTTTTTACACTCAAAACTAAAATTTATTATTGATTATGAAGATTAGATAGTTAGCCGTCGAGGTGATAAGTAAACAGGGAATGGTTGGGATTCGGCTAAAGAAACCTCAATACGATCTTTGTAAAAAAAATCTAACAGATCTATAAATGTAATTAACTTATTATAAAAGAACAATTTGGTGTTAAATTATTAGAATGAGTTCTAGAAAATCAATAGAAACATAACAAAAAAAGAAGAAAAAAGGCTATTTTATTGATTATACCCTAGTAGATTCCTTTTAGCACTTTCCTCCGAAGGAAAGTAGCTATTGAGGTTGGACTCATGACGGAATTTTTGAAAAATTTCTTCGAATCTTTATCGATCCTACCTAGTAGACACCGAAAATGCCCCCCGTTAAAATTTATATATATATATATATATATATATATATATATATATATATATATATATATATATATATGTGTGTCTGCTAACACGATAGCGGCCAGAGTTTTTGTTTTTTCTTCATGAAACGTGGTATATAGCGTTCAAATAGCAAACGATTGAACGAGTTCGTTAACCACCAAAATCGGTCCACCGGGAGGGGGGTTTACCCCGGACCCAAAACAATAATTTGACCATACCAGCCGTAGTTTTTGTTATATTTCAACGAAACTCGGTATTCGTTATTTTGATCTAAAGAGAGAATTCCGTTGTAAAAATAAACTAAATCGGTTCATTAGAAGGGGGGGTTTACTCCGGACCCACAATACCAATTTGCCACTGCCAGCCGTAATTTTTGTTACATTTCAACGAAACTTGGTATTCGTGGTGGTAATCAACAGAGAAAAATGGGTTGCAAAAATAAACTAAATCGTGTTATTTGGAGGGGGGGTTTACTCCGGACCTAAAGTACTAATATACTCATAACGGTCGTAATTTCTGCTGTATTGTAACGAAATGCGGTATGCGTCGTGGGTATCTCATGAGAAAGAAGTGTTGTAAAAATGAAGTAAATCGGTCTATTGGAAAGGAGTATTTACTTTAAAGTCTGTTTCATTACAATTAGCCAGCCAGACGTAGGTTCGCAAAGGCGCTACAAGGAGCGCTATCTCCCACTATGGGGACTGTATCCTGTTCCTGCGTCAGATCAAAAGACGGAATGTGAAGTTTTTGTGTATTTATTAAGTAGTACAGTATCATGTATTAACATAACTCTGGAAGCAAATTATTTACAAAATTAATAATTGAACAGGCCTCATAAGAAATGTAAATGAGCAGAACTATTCACGTTTTTATTTTATTTATAAAGGTTATTTACAGCAAATTATTCAGTAATGTAGTCTACACTAAAAAAATTCTGAGGAAAGTGCTTAGTTATGCAGCTCCTGCGTAACGGACTTTTCTTAGACACTTCCACAATGGTTACTTAACTGTAAACTTTGGTCCTCCTCTGCCTCCCGGCATCTGCATTGGTATGTAGTATCTTATTTCTTTGTTAAAATTCTTTAATAGTATTATTAGCACCTATTTACTTATATACACTTTAATAAAATAGCCTTTTTTCTTCTTTTTTTGGTTATGTTTCTATTGATTTTCTAGAACTCATTCTAATAATTTAACTCATTCTAATAATTTAGATTAAAAACACAACAGGAGCCTGGTTGAAGGAAAACCTCACAAGACGGGAACAAGTAGTATTAACCAGGCTTAGAATTGGACACTGCTTACTAACTCAAGGACATCTTATGCAAAAAACAGACAGACCAAAATGCAGACATTGTAACGAGGACCTTACAGTAAAACACATACTTATAGACTGTAGACAGAGAGACAACTTGCAAATACCACACGACTTAGTTGACATACTATTACCAGGTAGCCCTCACATCATCACAATACTCAAACATTTAAAAACACTCAACATATACTCAAAAATTTAATAAAATATGTAAAATTTATAGTAAAGTATAGTTGAGCTTTAGTGTTTTTTTCTTTCTTGTTTTTTTCTAAATGAAATTTCCAATTGCCCTCCATCTGCATTAAAAGTAAAAAAATCGAATTGGGATCATTTTAATTTAAAGTACTTATACATATTCCTTATAATATATATACCTATGTATATTTATTTATTTTCTATTCCTTTATTTACTATTATTTTGTTGTTTTCAGTTTCATTTATTTTACTTTATTACTTTATAATTATTTATTTCATTTTATTTATTTATTTATCTTTTTCTTTTGGACTGAGACAGATTTTCATAGTGATAAACTGTAAGGAGACCATCGCCTAACGTTACGGGTCTCTGAATACAAATAAATAAATAAATAATAATTTAACACCAAATTGTTCTTTTATAATAAGTTAATTGTATTTATAGATCTGTTACTTATCTCAATTATAAACTTTTTTCTGTATTGATTTTTCTTTTTCTTGTCATTTTAGCTGACGAAGGCTACCAATGAGTAGCCGAAACGTCCTAAAAATAGATCTCTTAAACAAAAATCATATTGAGGTTTCTTTAGCCGAATCGCAACTATTCCATCTTTACTTATTTATTATTGATATACACGTTCTCAATCAGAGAACATATAACATTTTACAGGTGTTCAGAACCCCAACATTTGTGCCTCGAACATTCCCGCCTTATTTACTGATAAGCTGATGATAAGGAAAGACCACGTGATCTAGGAATACAATAGCCACCCTACCACTCCGTCCCGAACTGGCAGGGATAGGATGACAATAGGACCTCAGCAGGTGTCTTGTGTTCACCTGACAGTTCCAAATATCAGGTGTAGTGCTAAAGGTGAACCTGTCAGGGAGAAGAAAAAATGGAAGAGGTGGTAGCAAAAAAAGAAAGGTTAGACGTGCAAAATACTGTTTTAAATTGGAAGTTTCAAATTTCATTGATTGCACGGACATAAATAGATAAGACTAACGATTCCTATACATTTCCTAAAATGAGAAATAAAAAAAAAAAAAAAAAAAAAAAAAATAGAATTTGGCTAAAAACAACAATCTATATTTTTGGGCGTTTTGGCATGCTATTTGGCAGCCTTCTTACGCTAAAATAAAAGAAAAAATATTAAAAACTGTAAAGAATATATTACTTATCTTACTCATCAATTTTTTTTTCCTGTGTATTAATTTCTGTGTTTTAGCGCGGTTCCTCCCTCCCCCATAGGGAGGATAACGGTGGTTCAAATATATATATATATACATATATATATATATATATATATATATATATATATATATATTTGTCTGTTCGCTCATTTCTGGCTTCCCTGATGGTCCGATTTTGATGAAATTTGGTACAAAAATCTGTCGTCCAATTTGAAAGGTCAAGTTCGTTAACCAGCAAAATCCGCCCACTGAAAGATGGCGTTTGGGGCGAAATTCGCGCAAAAAAAATCGTAACGCTTACGTTTTTGAGTTCATAAGCTTGTAAGTACTCTTATAGGCTTCTTGGGCTAGGAAAACGAATGGAACCATTTTCAAGGCGATAGCTTTAACCGTTTTCGAGAAAACTGAAAAAATTATTTTTGAATGGCGTTTTTGGTTTGGGTACTTAGTATCATGGGATTCAGTTGAAACATTTATTGCATGTTCTACTTTCATTAAAACTAGAGCTAAGGAAGGATTAGAATAAAATATTTTATTAACAGACATGAAATGTTTTGGGAACTTCGTATACATTCCCTAATATCTCGAAGACGGTTAGGAATATTGGTAAACGGAGGGTTACCATGCGAAAGCTTACTAAATGTTCTACAAAAAAGTCCGACTCGCAGAAACTGCAGCATCTTAGCGCGGTTCCGTTCATATCCCTAGTGCCATTTGATAAGCTTAGAAAAGAAATAAACTTATTTTTTTTATATATATCTCGTGAAAATTGTCAAAATCCTCTCGAATATCTCGAATAAAAGTGATATTAAGGCGTCAGGGACACCGACAGTAGCTAACTTTTACACAGAAGCGGAAATTACAGAATCTGGCTCACATTCTAAAGCAAAGCTCTATAAATCAATACAAAATATGCCTAATAAAGCCTTTCTAGAGGATACAGAAGCATGGGCGTGTATGTAGGTTAGGAATATTGGTAAACGGAGGGTTACCATGCGAAAGCTTACTAAATGTTCTACAAAAAAGATTCTGAAACAATTTTTGATTAGGCTATGTCAATCGGAGAAATAAGTGCTTAAACTTTGAAGTAATTGATTTCGTTTATTCGAACGGTTCTTTTTGTTTGTTTTTATTCCTTGATATTTTTTAATTGCTTAAAGTTGGATAATGTATTTGACAATAAAACAGATTAATTAAAATAAGAAAAACCATTCATTGTTAAAAATATATCAGGCTGAACCGTATGAAATGTCAGTTTTGGATTTGTCGATTTCCTTCAAATGTCTTGAAACTGTCGAGGCTCCTACCCCGAGTTCTTTGGCATATTCCCTAGTGTTTTTAATTGCTTATAGTAGTCAAATGTATTTGTCAATAAAACAGGATACGTATAATTAGAATCAATATTTTGTTTGTTAGAATTCGAAGATGCCGTATGAATATCTAGATTACAGTACTGGTGGATTTCGTTCTTTAGAATTATTCTTGGTATTCCCTATTTTCATCTGTTACCCATAGTTTTTTATTGTTAGTAGGTTTTTCTTATTGTTTATAGAATATAAATCTATTTGGCTATAAAACAGGATACGTAAAATTAGTGACAATATTTCGGAGATTTCTGAGCGAAATACTATTAAGATTTTCTACCACCACGAACGGCTTTTTTCCTCTATTTTTATCCACTAGATAGGCTTTATTTTGCATATTATTCTATATAAGTTTTATTCAGCAGGGGATTTTGATGAAATGTCGTGTTTTTGCTGTGGATTTTAAATACGATGTATCTAAGATTGGATAACATTAGCGAGTCTACATAGTTAAGAACCGACGACGGAGGATTACTTCTTGCTATGATTTTGTCTACATATGTATATTAAGTCCTAAATCCAAAAAATAAACTTCACAACGGTTAGATACTATGAGCGAATATGGCGGTTCAATGCCCGTAGAAACAAGGGGGCCGCAGGAAATTTACCTGCTAAGAGTTAATCCTCAAGAGCTGTAAATATACCCCGGGTATCTGCCGACACAAATACAAAGACTAGGCGGAGAGCACCCCAAAAACTCAGATCCAAACATAAGGTTATATACTAAATATTCATAAAGACTACTTAGTTGTAAACCGATTCATCAATTAGCAATCAATAGTTTTCAACAATGGTTATATACTAAATATTGATAAAAAGTATTTAATTAGAAAAAAAACAACAATATTCCACAAGACTTGTTTTAGGTCCATTTGTGTCTACTCCATAGACTTAATTAGGTATATTATTCTATTGTAGTTGGGCAACTAAACTTTGTTTTATTTTGTTAAAAAAAGTTTTTTTTCTTGACTTGTTATTCGTCAAGACTTTTATTTGTCCTTGTGTATTTACTAGATAGGTTTTATTCGGCATATTATTCTATATAGGCTATATTAGGCAGGGTATTCTACTCAATCTTGTGTACTTCTTCTTGATCCTTCTGTACATGGGCGTATATAAAAACAATTTCGGGGGGGGCTGAGACCATTTCCAGGGTATGGAATACTAAATATTTAGAGCTTGGAATAGTTTTAGGCAACTAAAACGCTATTACACGTAAAATAAAATATGTTTTATGAACTAAGTGATCTTATTTAATTTATTTTTAAGGGTTTTACGAGAAGTTTTTATCATCAATTCAAAATTTCGGGAGGGGCTGCAGCCCCCTCAGCCCCCCCTTTCATATACGCCCATGCTTCTGTATCCTCTAGAAAGGTTTTATTAGGCATATTTTGTATTGATTTATAGAGCTTTGCTTTAGAATGAGAGCCAGATTCTGTAATTTCCGCTTCTGTGTAAAAGTTAGCTGCTGTCGGTGTCCCTGACGCCTTAATATCACTTTTATTCGAGATGTATATTGCAGTATCCTTCTTTGTGTTCGTGAAACATTTTACCTCATCCTCAGCTTTATCATTTTTCTGAAATTGGAACTTGACCAGTACTATTTTAAAATTGTCACAACTTCTTATTTATTTCCTCTTTTAAGGTCCAAATTTATTTTAGGTCAACTTTGCCTTAACAACGTTTCTCTCCAAATGATAAGCGACTCGCTGAGAGATAATATGGGTGCCAGCAATACAGATATAAATGCTTTTTATTTCTTAAACTGTTTTAGAAACCTGGTGTCTTATATTTTTATGACAAACTCACAACATGTCTGTGCTGCAGTGGAACATTAATGGAATTGCAAGGCACATCGAAGATCTGAAATTACTCCTGGGCCATTCCAAACCACAAGTCATTGCACTACAGGAAACACACCTTCAACAAGGTAAGGACTTCTGCATACATGGCTATTCCCTCTATAGGAGAGACTACTCCTTGGGTGGTAGAGCTTGTGGCGGAGTTGCGATATTTGTTGAGGATAACATCCACAGCGAACCTGTTCAGCTGAGGACGACTATCCAAGCTGTAGCAGTCTCAGTACACTTACCTTTTCGTCTAACTCTGTTTATCTGCCACCAAGTGAACCCATAGACGTTCACGAACTTAATGACTTAATGACACAATTACCAACTCCTCTATTATTTTTGGGGGACGTAAATGCAAATAGCCAAATGTGGCATTCAATGGCCAATAATAGTAAAGGAGTACTACTACAACATGTATTTGAACAGAACAACTTGTTATGCCTCAACACAGACTCACCGACCCACCTCTGCCCAAGAACAGGAACACTTACAAACATAGACGTAGCCCTGTGTACTCCTTCAGTGTATACACGTTTTTCATGGGAAGTTAGCCAGGACTCTCATGGAAGTGATCATTTTCCCATCTTTATTAAACGGAATGCACTTACGCCTACTTTCCAGGGAATAAAACGGTATAACACGAAAAAAGCCGACTGGGACACCTACCAAAACCACATAACGAACGAACTAATGACTTCACACACAAGGACAATTGAAGAACTTAACTCTGTAATTCTTGAAACGGCAAACTCAACCATACCTAAGACGAAAGACAAATACAGAAAAACACCAGTTCCTTGGTGGAATGACGATTGCAAGACAGCAGTTAGAGATCGAAGAAGAGCCCTTAATTTATTTCTTAGAAACCCATCTGATATCAACCTTCAAAATTATAAAAAGAAAAAGGCGAAGGCTCAATGGACTATAAGAAACAGTAAAAAGAAATGTTGGATAGATTTTGTATCAAACTTGAACAGAAACACACCAAAACAAGAAATATGGACGAAGATATGACAGATACAACATAAGACCTACAGACCCCCCATAACGGGAATAAAGAACTTAAACACTACTGTAACTGACCAAACTGAAATAAGTAATTTAATAGGCAGACATTTTGCCACAATATCCAGTAATGAGAACTACACGAACGAATTTTCACAATACAGAAATAACGTAGAAATGAATATCCTTCCTATTACGAACCAACATAACCATCCTTTGAATGACCCGTTTACCTTAGACGAACTAAAACATGCACTGTCGACAACTCATCTCACAGCACCTGGACCTGACGGACTAACTTATGATATGTATAAAAATCTACCCAACATAGGCCTTGAGACCCTTTTAAATATATTTAACGACATATTTCAGAGCGGTGCCTATCCTCCCTTCTGGAATGAATCTATGAATGAATGAATGAAATAGCCTTTTATTTCGTCAACAAATATTTACAGTTATTGGAGTAATTTTACAAATCAAACGATTAATAATAAAATAATATAAAACAAAACCATTGGATGATACAAAAAACAAACAACAAATGTTGATGAAGGCCTTCCTTCTCAGGAGTAGAAGTCTACACTTCCCTGGTGACCAGCCTATTGGGAGGCGGAAGTCGCTAAGATCTCTAGTCCTTTATATTTCCAGGCCTGGCGATCCATCGCCAATCTCCACCACAGCGGTCCGGCCTTTTCTTTGAAAACATCTCTCCATCTTTTAGCTTGTCTGCCCCTGTTTCTTTTGAGTTCATACGGCGTCCACCTTGTTACTTCTTGGGACCATCTCTTGTCTTGCCTTCTCATCAGATGCCCAGCCCAATTCCACTTCAGCGAAGTCATGTATGAAGAGATATCTGTCAGTCCAGTTCTCTTTCTTATTGTCGTATTTCTGAGTCTATCCTTCCTCTTTACATTTACCATGCTTCTTTCAATAGATCTCTGCCAGGTAAGTAGTCTATTGGTGTTAGCTTTGGTTAATGACCAGGTCTGGCTTCCGTAGGTTGCCACTGGTAGGATGCAGGTTTCGAACACCCTCTTCTTCATCTCCACTGAAAAATCTCCCTTCATTATCAGTTTCAAAGACCAGTACTTCTTCCAGCCTAGAGACAGCCGTCTTTGAACTTCTTTTTTCGACTTATTCTTGAAAGAGATAAGTTGGCCCAGATAAGTATACTCATCCACGTACTCGAGTTCTACATCGCTGTTTGCCAAATGGATTTCGTTCCTTTCTGCATTGGTCATGGCCTTGGTTTTTGAGTAGTTCGGGACTAGTCCTACTGCTTCACAAGCTTCCGCTAAGTCATTCAGCATTATGATGAGATCTTCACTTTTGTTCGAAATTATCACGATGTCATCCGCGAAACGTAGAGAACTCAGATACCTCCCATTGACTTTTATTCCTCTATTTTCCCAGTTGAGACTAGAGAAAACCATCTCCAACACAAGTATAAAAAGAAGTGGCGATAGTGTGTCCCCCTGTCTCACACCTCTCTCCACCGGAAAACAGGGTCCCGTCCTTTCCGTTCCAATAAATGCCTTCATGTCTGTATAAAGTTCCTTAATAAGTCGGATGTACTTCTGTTCTACCCCTATTACTCTTAAGGCTTTGATTATGGCACTGTGAGAGACACTATCAAACGCCTTTCTAAAATCCACAAAACACGAGGTAGATTGGGAAATTATACTCTTTTGCTTTTTCTATTAATTGGTTGATGGTTTGAATATGGTCGGAGACTGAGAAACCTTTTCGGAAACCGGCTTGTTCTACTTGAGTGCATTCCATTATCCTGTTGGTGAGACGTTCTTTCAACACGCTGGTAAATAGCTTGGCAATCGTTGAACAGAGAGAGATCGGCCTGTAGTTTTCCATACTCGATTTGTTACCTTTTTTGAATAGTAAAATAATTTTTGCAGTTTTCCATTGTTCTGGTATCTTTTCTTTATTCAAAATCAGGTTAAATATATCTGTAATCGCCCTAGCTAACTCGAAATTTCCTGCTTTTAATATTTCATTAGTTATGCCATCTGGCCCCGGACTCTTATTATTTTTAAAATTACTTATGGCCTTTGTCACTTCAGACAGGATTATTGTTGGTGTTTCCTCGTCACTTGCTTCTAATTCCACTTCCATATCTGCAGTTCTTTCTTCACCCCTGTAGAGCTCTTTAAAGTATGTAGTTGCTATGGTCATCATACTTTCCCTGTCAGTTGTGTCAGTTTCAGGAATGAATCTATAGTTATTCCTATATTAAAAAAAGGGAAAGATAGTAAGTTCGCCTCAAGTTTCAGGCCCATTAGCATGACTCATTGTTCTGGGAAAATACTGGAGAAAATGGTGAATAAAAGAGTCATTTGGTTCTTAGAAAACAATAACCTTCTCTCCGTATTTCAATGTGGTTTCAGGCCAATGCACTCTACTATGCACCACATTGCTAGGCTGGAAAATGATATTTTAGATGCCTTCCTAAATAAAAAATCCATACTAGCTGTATCATTAGATTTAGAGAAAGCCTACGACAGAGTCTGGAGGAGACTAATACTTTCTCAGCTGCTAGAATGGGGTGTACAAGGCCAAATCATGCTTTACTTGAAGAGCTATCTTTCCCGAAGATCATTCAAAGTGAGGATAGGTACTGCTCTTTCAGATGAGTTTCTACAGGAGAATGGAGTGCCTCAAGGAGGTGTGCTGAGTACGACTCTCTTTAATATCGCAATAAATTCCGTTACTAGATGTATTACTCAAGGAGTGTCATATTGCCTGTATGCCGATGACCTCCTTATCTACACCACATACACGGACATCAATAAAGGTAAACAACAGGTACAGAATACACTACAGGAGTTAGACAAGTGGTGCTCCGTAACTGGTTTTCAATTTTCTAGAGACAAGACTAAATATATAATATTCTCTAGAAAAAGAGCAGACCAAATAGCCCACTTAACATTACATCAGACAATCATTGACAAAACGGACTTACTGACTTTCTTAGGAATGACACTAGACAAAAAACTAACATGGTTACCCCACTTGAAAGGACTTCTTACCAAATGCAAAAAGTCATTGAATTTGTTAAGAATTCTTAGCAATACAAAATGGGGCGCTGACAAATGTACCATGCTTACATTCTATCGGTCTTACACCAGGTCTCTTCTGGATTATGGATGTATAGCATATTCATCTGCCAGTCCTACAACCTTAAGACTACTCGACACTATACACAACACAGGACTCAGGCTTGTCACAGGAGCTTTCAGAACCAGCCCTTCAGATAGCCTTTGCGCCTTGGCAGGAAAACCCCCACTGCAGTACAGGCGTGAAATGTTGTGCTCTTCATTTTTTATAAAGTCAAAAGGACTTGGAACGCCCTGTGTCCAGAGTTTCCTGGAAAATATACATTTTAATAAATACATAGCATTAAATTCCAAACGCAAACCCTTTACTGTGAGATCATTAGAAGATAGAAAGAATTCAATTTTAAGGGAATGTTCAATTCTTTAAAAAAAAATTTCAGACACACCACCATGGAAATTAAGGAACTTAAGGATTGACCTGACGCTAACAAAATACAAAAAGACAGAACTGACTTCCACACTATTTTACTAACATACTATTAACGCCATAATGAGACAAAACCCGAGGACATTATACACTTATACTGACGGATCCAAGACTGACTCTGGAACAGGGGCAGCCGCCATTGTGAATGACAACATTTATCAAATTAAATTACCTGAATTGACGACCATATATACTGCCGAACTCTACGGAATACTTTTAGCACTGACTAACGTTCATGAAGCAGAAACTGACAAGATTACCGTTTGTACTGACTCCTTAAGTTCCTTAATGTCCTTACAGAACATTTACAGTACACATCCTATTATCCAAAGCATATTTTCACAAATAAACATTCTACAAAGAATAAACAAACATATTACTCTCCTATGGCTACCTGGACACGAAGACATAAAAATGAGTACAGCTGTGGACATACAAGCCAAACTAGCTACCAACCGACCTGAACCCGACGTAAACACAGTGACGACTTCTGACTTAAACAAAACCATACACACTAACACACTGTATGAATGGGAAGACAATTGGCTGAAGAGTGAATGTAAATTAAGAGAAATTAAGAACACGACCAAAGCCTGGGTAACAGAATCATTCACTCGACAAGACGAAGTAATTTTATGCAGACTCCGTATAGGCCACACCCGACTTACCCACTCATACTTACTGGACAGATAGGAAAGACCAATGTGTAGACTATGCAACAGAACATTAACTGTAAAACATATCCTGACGGACTGTAGACAACGCAGCAACTTAACGATTTCTCATGACTTACATGACTTACTGACAGAAGGTAGTCCGTACATTCAAACACTTCTAACATATTTAAAATATACACACATTCACTCGAAAGTATAACTATATGTAATTTTTAATGGAAACATTTTATTCTTTATTATTTTATTGTTTTATATATATATATATTTTTTTTCATTTTATTCCTCTTTTTTCTTAATACTTTTTGTTACCTTCGTTTATTTTATAACCAACTGACTATCACTTGACTACCAACTGACTGACTTTGATTCTGCCGTTCTTATGAGGTCGTCGCCCTTGTTGCAAAACTCAACAACAATAAATAAATATTCGAGATGTTCGAGAGGATTTTGACAATTTTCACGAGATATATAAAAAAAATAAGTTTATTTCTTTTCTAAGCTTATCAAATGACACTAGGGATATGAACGGAACCGCGCTAAGATGCTGCAGTTCCTGCGAGTCGGACTTTTTTCCTTTTCTTGTCATTTTAGCTGACGAAGGCTACCAAAGAGTAGCCGAAACGTCCTGAATATAGTTTTTTTTCACACAAATCGTATTGAGTTTTTTTTTAGCCGAATCCCAACTATTCCATCTTTACTTATCACCTCGACGGCTAACTATCTAATCTTCATGAAGAATATATTAAATCATAAAGATCAACAGAAAACATTTAAGCGCATATTAAGTAACTAAATATTTTTTTTTTTTATATTATAAAATGGCAAATCGACAATAGTTTTTAAATAGAACTTAGCTAACAATAAGAACAAATTATGAGACTAACAATGTAAGACATAAATACAGACGAACAGAAAGATAATAATAATATTTTTATATATATATATATATTTGGATCTTTTTAGTGTAAAAGGCTGCCAATGAGCACGTCGAAATGTTCAAAATATAAATGACGGGCTCATTACAAAAACCAAACAAGTACAAAAATTGATATTTTGAGATAAATAAATCTTCTTCATCTCCAAAGTCAGCTCTATATATTGATATTATTGCTGTCTTCAAAAAACAGGTAGGTCACATTTTTTTATTTCTATTGCTTGATGATTCAATTCATAAAACGCCAATACCGAAATCATTATCAACCCTCCCAATCAGATACTGGAGTTAATAACCTCATTTGAGTTCACACGCTAAAACAGTTAATTGAGGAAAAAAACGAGGACACTGCTTATTAACAGACAGACCGGTTTTGGCTCATTTGGGGATCCTCATCAAAGGAATTTCTTCTGGCAATAATTAATTTTGAAAAAAAAATTCTTTTATTCAAATTTATTTACCTAATCAAAAAATAATTATATCTTAACAATAATTGTGTCAGATCGAAGATCTAACTTACTTATATACAAGGAGATGTAAACTGCTAAATTTTCACAATCAGATCAAAAAAATGTGTGTTTATTTTAACACTTATAGAGATTTTGCAAGAGATTGTGAAAAATCGTTTTTGCAGTATAGTCTAACGAACAACCATTTTGTTTTCAAAAATTATATTAAAATTTTGTTTTGTATTAATTAACCTCCATAAATAGATATTTGAAAACGTCTGTAACATTCCTGAAAGTAACTGGTTTTCAGCAGATGTCTTCAAATGAGATTGTATAGTTTAGTGATCCGTAAGTAGGAGAATATTGTGTTTATGTACTGGCTGCTGTCCCTCAACAATTCGTACATGTCATGTGGGATATTTAGTTTGTGTCGTCTTCTGCATTCCGTAAGTAGGTGTTTTACGGTAAAGTCTCTATTCCGTATGCCACAAGTTGGTTTATTAAGTTCTCACATAAGATATTCGTGTGTTAGACTTGTGTGGCCAATTCTGAGTCGAGTTAGTACAATTTGTTCTCGTCTGTTGTTTCGGTAGGTAGATGTCATCTCTTCAGTTGTATTTTTCAGTTAGTCGAGTCCACTTGCCTTGCCAATTTTATATGAAATTTTTTTGATAGTATTTGTCAAGTCTTGGTGTTTGGCAAAATTCTAAGTGTTATGTTATGAAAATATAGTTTTACTTATAATTGAGTTGCATAATTTTTTTATTTTACAGTTTTTTTTTCTTTCAGATTCCCTAACATGCTTAGAAATACAGTTTTTACGCTGCACAATATCAAAAATAGTCATTTACTTATTTCAAGCAAAAGTGATTTGTCCTTTGATAGGACGATCAAATCAATTACATGTATGACTATAAAAAAATAATAATAAATTAAGGGAGATGCGGGAACTTATAGCAAAACAAAAGTAATTGCAAATCTTAACAATTAAATTTAATACTGTTAACCAAACAATAATGTATTTGAATTTTCTTCCTTTTTAGGCATTAGGTGATATATTGGAATATATTTTAATTTTTTCAAGATGCTGAAATATTGAGTAAAGATATGTACTAGACTGAGTAAAACGTGCGAGTCACGTGTGATGAGTAATTTGTCAGGTTTCTTGCAGTCTGTGTTGTATAGTCAGTTACACGTTACTCACCATGCTGATGTAACTTTCCATTCAATAGAAGTGTGTAAGAAATAAATGGCCAATCCTAAGCCTTGTCAATAATTATTAAAATAAGTATTATATTATGTTTTTAAATCAATATTTTTTGTATTCTTTTCAGTTCTGGAAAAACTAACATATATATTGAGATTGGAATATATTCTTTTTATATATAGGCGTGAACATAAGAATTTAGGTTTTACTCGCTATAAGTCTTATTATTATTATTATTATTTTTTATTAATTTTTTTTTTTTTTAACGGCGCATCAACTATTTGGCTATAAGTCTTATTTTAAAAGATTTTGCTTGTTTTTCTAGAATAAGTCAAACCAAAAACCCCTTAGAGAAATGATTTTACCTTCTTTTGCTACAGAAAAACTCAGCCCAAAAATAATATAATTCGATATAATTTTACTGTTTTAAAAATCTGGATAATATATTTTTTTTAAACAAGTTTCAAACATGCGCATTTATGACTTCTTCAACATTGAAGATCTGGGGCGCATGAATATATGACAATCATAATGGAAATGTCTCACATTATTCTTTAATATCTTTTTTTTTTTAACGTGTATATTCAGTGCAAAAGTACAAACAAACTGGGTGCAATAAGGACAAAAAACTATGTCAAAAAAGGAGCGAATTATCTTTAAAAAATGCATTTATTTAGTAGAAAAAAAAGAAACACACACAAAAAATACATAAAAAATATAGACAACTGGAATATCTACATTTATACAAAACTAAAAAGCTTACTATAATAATAAATTTAATAAAAAAACTAAATTCAAAAATTTCTATCTACAAGTAAAGCTAATACCACAATAATATGCAAAATAAACTCATTAAAGCTTTCGAATATCACAGCTAGTTTCAAAACTTAACAACTAAGAAAGACAAAAAAGCTACTACAAAAAATATGTGCCACTACAGTAATTAGTGACACAAATTAACTAAATCTATAAAAATGAAAGAAAATGAGTGAGTTCATACTTTCCTTATTGAAAATTAAACACTAAAAATTTTATTTACAATATTTATAAATTTTCAGTTGCCAGCAGAGAAATTAAAATTTTGATAATAAAATATAACTACTTAAAATTCTTTATTTAATATTAAAATACCACTTAACAATTAATATCACACAAAGAGTTAATTCAATAATTCTAATATCACATAAAAAATATAATATTATTTATTCTATACAAAATAAAAATGATTTTCGTTTATTTTTGATTGGAAAGAAAAATGTAGGTAAAATATCGTCACTACCATGTCAAACTATCGAATGTGCAAATCGCAGAGAACTAGAGAACGAACCTGTTCTATCAATTGTGGAAGTAATATATTGAAAAATCGCAGAGAACTAGAGAACGAACCTATTCTATCAATTGTGGAAGTAATATATTGAAAAATCGCAGAGAACTAGAGAACGAACCTGTTCTATCAATTGTGGAAGTAATATATTGAAAAATCGCAGAGAACTAGAGAACGAACCCGTTCTATCAATTGTGGAAGTAATATATTGAAAAATCGCAGAGAACTAGAGAACGAACCTATTCTATCAATTGTGGAAGTAATATATTGAAAAATCGCAGAGAACTAGAGAACGAACCTATTCTATCAATTGTGGAAGTAATATATTGAAAAATGGTTTTATTCGATAGTTTATTTAAGGCATACAAGTCTATTCTATAAAGGGGTTAGAGTTGTGACAATTTGCGACAAGCCGTATCGTCCATAATCCAAGAGGAAAGTCTGGACTCTGAAAAACAAGACTTTTCATATTCAATAGTTTGACATGGTAGGGACGATATAATATATGCTGTTGAAATATTAAATATTTGAGCAATATTTACAAATATTCTGTTGGTTAGGTTTGTGGATTTCCTTTTGACAAAAAGAAAGACGTTTTTGTCGGCTAGAAACGGCCCACAAAAAGTGGGCTTTTGAACGAACAAACAATTGTTATTATTTTTTTAAATTATGGGAATAAAAAATTTAGCTCATATTTTTCTTGATCTACTTGTCTATATACAGATAAGTATATATACATAAAAGCAAACATATGCATAAAACACGTAAGCAAGTGAAGTCTGTTATCACTATTCATGATAATAGCTATACAATACGAATGTATTAAAATTTATATTATTTATGTAAACTAAAAACCAATTGAATGAAGTTTAAAGCTTATAAGGATTCAGTTCATTTATATGATTTGATAATTAGAAAACTAATTAAATTGTGAAGTAATTCTTCAGAAAATTGTGTCGAATTATATATAATTCATGGAATTTAAAAAAAATATTTAAAATTTATAAAAAGTAAAGATTTAGATATAATAACAACAACCTATGATTTGATTTCATACTACATACTATAGCTTACAAAATAATTAAAGCTTTCAAATTAAAATGCTAAATATATATACAATTCGAACTTATAGCCGAATTATATTTGTACAAAAATATTAATCACTAAATACTAAAATAAAACATAAAAATCTAAGAAAAAAATATGAAATGAAAGACAAACGGGTATAAAAATTAAAATCTAAAGCACAAATCGGCCTGAAATGGAAGACGCCTTATTTTCCATGTTTTAAGTTAAGCACCTTTTTCTTATCCGATCAAAGCTGTATTTATTCCACGAAATCCCAGCTGGTTTATTCCTCTGTGGCATCTGTCCCAGTCTGAGCCGTGCTAGCTTCATCCCTTAGTGTTTCTCCGTGTTCTTTTGGAGACATAATCTTCTCCAGCG
This sequence comes from Gonocerus acuteangulatus, assembly GCA_946811695.1. Lineage (NCBI taxonomy): Eukaryota > Metazoa > Arthropoda > Insecta > Hemiptera > Coreidae > Gonocerus > Gonocerus acuteangulatus. The sequence goes on from OX328131.1 coordinate 57,049,456, forward strand.
TATTCCAATGTTGGTTCAAGTTTATCTTGGCAGTTGGCGATATTCTTCGAAGTATCATTGGCTTCCAAGGCTGTAGACAAAAATATATTGTTAATTTTGATGGTATTTTTCGTTAATTATTTCTTTATTAATATTGGGCAGTTAATAATATTAAGTTTTCATTACTAATTCCTAACAAGAAGAGATCGAGTTACAGTTCTTCTAAAAAGCCAAGGAGAAATGAACCCATCTTCAAAATTTCTATAGTTTGGCAATGTCCTAATTTTATAATTATTTTTCAAATAATGGAAGGATTAAAACGTATTTACCCGACAGTCACTAAATCCAACAATACTAAAAAAACTTGAATTAAAATGATTAAAAAACAAGACAAATATATCTAGATACAGTTTAATTAACCTCTGATAAATTTTGCTTGGTTTTTATGTCATAGCAATGGCTCCAAGTTAGTAAATTGGTAAATAACTGATTATAATCAGTTATTTACCAATTATCTTAGGTTTAAGCAATTTTGCAATACGTAAAGCACGAATATGTCATTCAAAGATTACCAAAATATGTGAAACGAAAGAAGTGAACTACTGCATATTAAAATCAAATACGTTATGTGCTTTGTCTCTCAATTTCAAGAAAAACAGTAATTTAGATTTCTTTGTAAAATATAACTTATTATTGTAAATATACGTTTTTTAACACCTTAAATATTTTGATGAATAATGAAACAACTGTCACATTAAGGGAAGAAATTGTTTGGAATTATATCCCAAAGAGTTATATAGATATACACACGCAGATAGCTTATATTAAAAACAAAAGTCACAAAAATATGCTATTTCCGTAATTTACAATTCTAATAAAGTATAACTTTTATTTTATTAATGAACAATATTAAACGAATATAAAAATTATTGTACGTCTAGTTGTGATCTTGACACTCACACTTAACCATTCATGGATTCAAATAGATTTGTTTTGATTTGACAACAAAGAAGTTTATATACTCTTCCATACATATACACACACACATATATATATATATATATATATATATATATAAAACGAACAACGAAGCTATTATATGATTAGATATATACATTTTGATATTAAGAGAAAAGTCAGATATTAGATTCAAATATAATTTTGAATTTTTTCATTTAACATTCAAAATCTGCAGTATATGTAAACATTCACGATGCGAAAAAATGTCACGAAAATAATAAACGAGGGTACCAGAATCAAGCAAAATTACGTAAAATTAAAGAACAATTGAACGTCTCAATAAAGAATAATGAAAGAGAAAGAGATATAATGTATTTTGAAAATCAACAAGTATTAATTGCATTATATTTTAGAATTCAAAAAATATATATGAAACAAAAATGGTTAATGCTGAATGTGTCTATGAATTAGATAAAATAAATTAGGGGAAGTGTGACGATATAAACAATTTCAGATTATTTAGAAAGATTGAAATCGAAGCTACTTATAACTTATCAATCCATATCAACACGTGTACTGATAAGCTATCAGATGTTATTATGGTTTATCATAGGTAATTATATCACATCGTAAAGAGCAGCAGGACAAAGCTTTATATGCACATATGTTTTAATAATTAACACATAATTATGGATATATATTATAAATATTTAGAGATTTGTTGCCTACCTTGAGCAATCTTGGGTTGTAAACGGTGTGATTGTGGGTGTGTACGGAGGCCGGTAAAGTGGCGACTCCATGGTGGGTGGAGAGATGTTCACTCTTGCACATCTTGGCTCAGACTGTGCCACACCCATGCCGGACGGGTGCTTTATAGTTGCATCCCCACCCCCACCCCCACCACGCCTCCAAGCGCGCCAAGATTCGGGCGGGAATACTACAGGTGTCCCATAGGGTGGGCGGAGTGTCTTTAGGGGTGTTTATAGACCTCTAAGGGGATTCTAGAATGTTCCACATGGCCGGATATTTCTACTTGACGTTTTAAAATATTCCGAAAAAGGTTTATTTTCGCTATATTATAGAAAAATAGTCAGATTTTCGGAAAAATCTATACTTAAAACGTTTCAGTATGATTTTTGGCAGCCTTCATCGGCAATGAATGCCTGGGTTATAAAGGAATACGAAGACAATAAGTGACTCGGAGTAGGAGCCACGACAGTTTCAAGACATTTGAAGGAAATCGGCAAGTCCAAAACTGACATTTCATACGGTACAGCCTGATAGTAAGAGCATTAGTTCTTCATAAGTCGTAAATCTCCTAGCTAAAATTTTGGCTTGTTTGCCCTCGTCATTATTTGAAGATAAATTTATAACCCCAGGAATCCACAACATTTTATGATTAAGTTCAATAACAATAAATACTTACGACAATGTATTACTAATTGCTTGTTACTGACATTTTCCTTACCAATATGACGCGTGTACGCCATGGCTCAACAAATATCCTGAGTCATCTGATGCGATTAATAACTCAGGAGTGAGTTATACTCCGGAGGTGTCATTCTAAATGGACTCGAGAGGAGTTGCAAGTCATCCAAGTCACAGTCCAATCGGAATGGGAATGCAATCGAACGAATCGTTCTAGATTGAAAGAGCTGTTCCTTAATGAGTCCTGAACGAATTGGAGACATGTTCTTCCATCCAAAGAGGTTCTTCTTTTTTTTTTTTTATGTAGGAGTCTTTCTCACAACCGCGTCCAATCTTCTACCTCGAAGAATCGGGCTTCGAGAAGTTTCCTGTTGATTTTATGCCTCTTCATGACCACAGCAAATTCACCTATTAGTTCGTGAATTTGTATTAGGACAATGTATTCGTCTGTAAAACAGTATACGTAAAATGAGAATACATTTTCTCTTATTTTAAATAGAGCTTTGTGAGCGTAATTTGTAGATACTATATACTATACTAGATTCTTTTTAAATTTTTGTTGTTTTTTTTAATGCATTTAACAGTGCAATAAGTATTTTTAGTTTTGTATTCACTTATGAAGCCTTAACCCAATATTTCTCAGGCGGAAGGTCAATGAAAGAGAATTAACAAAGTCAATTCATTTTATTTCTCCTTGCTCTACATGTTTCACACCATAGGTGCCTCTTCAGGAGCTAAAAAAGTCAATAAACTAAAACTACAGCCTAATTGTATTAAGGCGAACCTTCCTGTACAATGGCCACGTCCAATATGAGGTTACTATTACCTACTTATAGCGTCAATCAGCTGTGTAAAATCGATAGATTCCAAAAATCAAAAATTGATCATCCAGAACAAGATAATTTCATTATAATAAAATAATTTATTTTATTTTGTCACCAGATAAAAGTTAATTCAATTTTTTTTAGCAAATTTAAAAAGATACTATTTAAATATTTGATATCAGTTTTTCGTTAAAGTACTAGGTGAATGTAAGGGAGTGTAAGGGGTCAATAAACTGTGTTACCTGGAAAGGACCAAAATACCCTCCATCCCTAGTTTAGCATTTCTGTTTTGTTTTTGTTTTTTTAAATTACATTGAACTGTAAAATGAGCATTTTATTAAAACAAGGTAAGAAAATAAGAAACATATTTGATTGGATTCCTAGAGTTAACTTTGTGTAGTCGGAAGGAGTATTTCCGCTTAGGATACTGTCAGTTTCTTTTTGTGGTGCCTGGAATCTTGCTTCTCGGGTTTAATTTTTTTTTCAATTAAGAATAAAACAAAATAATAAAAGCTTCAATTCCTTTACAAATGCCACTAGGGATGACAACGGAATCGCGCTATGACGACGCAGCTCCTGCGATTCGGATGTTCTTAATGCCTAAATTTGATTATTTTATCTGCCTAATTAAATTGGTCTGATGTAGTTATTATTTCACAATTTCATTCCAGGTTAAATTTGTTTTCTTTTTATATATGCCAAGAAATGAGCGTTTCAATTAATTGTCCATGGAAAAGGCTTTATATTCATAGCGTGGGAAACTTCCTGGCAAGAATTCGGGAATAACAATCACCGATATATAAAAGGAAGTGTCCTTGGAAGACATCAACACATAAGACAATAATATATTAAAGAAATGGTCTTAGCTCGATTCAGAATTGGCCAAACAAACCTCACACGCTCATTCTTCATCTCAAAGAACCCTGCGCCAATTTGCAGCTCACGCAAAGTGCAAAAACATCTTGACAAATTTCTGGGCTTATGAGCAACTGATGAAACAACGCCAGCATTCTGAATTATTACATCAAATGCTAGGCGATCACACGAACAAAGTGAAGTGGTTTTCTGGCTTTTTAAAGGCCGCCAATTAGAATTGAATTTGAGCAAATAAAACAATTCGTAATGGCAATTTAATCAGAGCTGTACACATATTAATAATTGCAGAAACAAAATTAAAAATAATAATAAAAATCACCACACAAAGGAATAGCATTAATGACCTTGAGGGTTGGCACGCCATTAAAAAAAACAGCGATGTGAGGATTTTCTGAAGGACGGTAGACAAAAGGAATTATTTACCTACTTGCGAAGTATGTTCACCACAGACTAGGACGCGTTGGAAGATATTAGAAGCCAGTTCAAAAAGCTAATCTTGCATTTGAACAGGAAGCTCTCCCGGAAAATGAACTACGGCTGTTTAACAACAACGTAAGGCCAGTTTTGTTCTAGAGCAGTACCAAGAGACCAAACGACCTCTTCGAATCGTTGTGTGCAGTATTTTTTGAAGAATCCTTGGAACGAGATGGTCTGGAAAAGTCACAAGTGAAGATCCAAGAAAAATGTCATAGCTGTCTCCTTTCCACTTCAAAATAATGAAGAAGTTACGGAAATGGATAGAAAGCCTGATAGATCCATAGAAAAGTCCGTCACGCAGGAGCTGCATAACTAAGCACTTTCCTCAGAATTTGGGTAGTGTAGACTGCTTTCCAGAATAATTTGTTTACAATATCCTATAAAAATAAAATAAAAACATGAATAGTTCTCTTTTAATTTTGTAATCAGTAAGTGTTCAATTATTAATTTTGTAATTAATTTGCTTCCTGAATTATGTTTACATGGCACCTACTACACTACTTCATTAATACAAAAAACTTCATATTTTCGCCTTTTGATCTGACGCAGGAACAGGATACAGTCCCTCTAGTGGGCGATAGCGCTCCTTGCGGCGGCCTTGCGAACCTACGTCTGGCGGGCTATTGTATTGAAATATATTACAAAGTAAGCCCCCCTTTCCGATAGACCGATTTAGCTCATTTTTACAAAACCTCTTTCTCATGAGTTACCCACGACGTATGCCGCGTTTCGTTACAATACAGCAGAAATTCCGACCGGTATGAGTATATTCGTGATTTGGGTCGGGAGTAACCCCCCCCCCCCCTCCTAATGAACAGATTTTGTTTATTTTTACAACACATATTTACCTGTAGATTACCACTACGAATACCGAGTTTCGTCGAAATATAACAAAAATCACGGCTGGTAGTGGCTGGTATAATGGGTCCGGAGTAAATCCCCCCTCCTAATGAACCAATTTAGTTTATTTTTACATCTCACTTTTCTCTTTATATTACCACTACGAATACGAAGTTTCGTTGAAATATAACAAATATTACGGCTGGCATGGACAAATTAGTGTTTTGGGTTCGGGGTAAACCCCCCCTTCCGGTGGACCGATTTTGGTGGTTAACGAAGTCGTTCAATCGTTTGCTAATTGAATGCTATATACCAAGTTTCGTGAAGAAAAAACTAAAACTCTGGCCGCTATCGTGTTAACAGACATATATATATATATATATATATATATATATATATATATATATATATATATATATATATATAATTTTAACGGGGGTCATTTTCGGTGTCTACTAGGTAGGATCGATAAAAATTTGAAGAAATTTTTCAAAAATTCCGTCATGAGAGCAACCTCAATAGCTACTTTCCTTCGGAGGAAAGTTCTAAAAAGATGTTTTACAGTAGAGCTGCAAGGGAGTAAGAAAATTAGGAAGACGTTGAGAGTCGCGGAATACATTTTTTTTTTTTTTTTTCCATTTATTTATTTGAAATCTGTACAATTATTAGCAGTACAATAATCAAGTCTGTTCATGCAGATATTATGTACAATTTGACAAAAACGGTAAAAGTAAAATAAAAGAAAAGAAAAAATAATACAAAATATGGAAGAAGACAACCACTGTTGGCACTTCCAGAGATGTCTTGCTAAATGTTTTAATGGTTACGATAAGATCAGATGATTAGATTGTCTCGAGGCCACTGTCTCTTGAGCCGCCTGGGAGGATTGTCTGGATGGGATTGGGATGATAAGGATAGACCTTCAGGATTAGGATGGTAAGACAATTTGGAGTGGAACATTTGGAATCGGGTTTTAGCAAGGTCAAGGACAAATGGGATGTTGAGGTCATTGTGAAGGGTTTTGTTGGAAACATAGAAAGGAGCATTTACAATTTTACGAAGTACTTTTGACTGGAATGCCTGTATTCTGTTGATGTTAGATGGTTTTGCAGATCCCCAGAGTTCAAGTCCGTATGTCCATATTGGTCGAATGATTGTTTTGTATATCGTTAGTTTGTTCTGTATCGATAATTTAGATGAGGGTCCAAGGAGTCGTCTAAGTAGTCCGTATCGTTTGTTCAGTTCCTGTCTTTTCAGTCTCGTGTGAGGGTTCCATGTCAGTCGGCTGTCAAGGTATAACCCTAGATATCGAACCTCGTTAGATTCCGGGAGGGGAGTGTTCCTGAGGTAAACTGGAGGGCATGATCTTCGGTTGAGTGTGAATGTCACTTGTTTGCATTTTTCTGCGTTGATTCTTATTCTCCACCGTTCGCTCCAATGTTGTATGGCGGAAAGATGTTCCTGCAGGTTTTGGGATGCTACTGAAGGGTCAGGGGAAGTTGACAGGATGGCTGTGTCATCAGCGTATGTGGTAAGTAGGGTTTGGGGGTGTGTGGGAATATCCGCAGTGTAAAGAAGGAAAAGAAGGGGACCGATAATACTCCCTTGGGGGACTCCAGCATTTATGGAGCAGGTTGGGGAAAGGGCTGTACCTTGTTTAACTTGAAATGATCTGTATGACAGGTAGGATTTGAGGATAAGGAAGTAGGTGTGTGGAAGTATTTGCTTTACTTTGTAAAGTAATCCCGGGTGCCAAACCCGATCGAATGCTTGAGCAACGTCGAGAAAGGCACTCGTGCAAAAACTCTTACGTTCAAGCGAGGAGGATATTGCGTCTACGACTCGTAAGCACTGCTGAATTGTGGAATGTTGGAAGCGGAAACCAAATTGATGGTTGGGAATTTTGTTCGAGGATTCTATGATAGGGAGGATTCTTTTGTAAAGGAGTTTTTCGAATACTTTGGACATTAATGGCAGAAGGCTGATAGGTCGATAGGAAGATGGGGAATCGGGAGGTTTGAAGGGTTTGGGAATAACGATAACTACTGAATGTTTCCAGGGATTCGGGAAATGGGTTGTTCTTAGGATTGAGTTGAAGAGATATGTGAGGAATATAATGGCCTTCTGGGGGAGGTTTTTAAGGATTGTGGAGGTGATAAGGTCATAACCGGGAGATTTCCTAGGGAGGTGTTTGATGGTATATTTTACTTCGGAAGGATGAAAAGCTTTGGGTGGGAAAGACAAAGGTAAGGGAGAATTGAGGTAATCTTCGATATCTTCATCCAGGGAAGGACTCGTTTGAGGATTAGGGGAAAATACTGTAGTCAGGTGTGTGGAGAGAAGGAGCGCTTTTTCTTCATCACTTCTGGCCCAGGTTCCATCGCTGCGTTTGAGAGGGGAAGGCATTGGGTGAAACTTTAGGATTTTACGAGTAACTGCCCACAAAGAACAGTCTTGTGTAGAGAGGGATGAAAGGTGTTCGTTGAAGGATTCTGAGCGGAATTGGGACAAGGAAGATTTCAGTTGTCGTGTCAGTCTGTTGTATGCGTTTCTGTCCGAGGGATAACGTGATCTTTGCCATAGAGCTCTGGCCCGTCGCTTGGCTGCAAGAAGTTCTTGGATGTGGGCTGGGAGTTGCAGTTTGGGTGGAGGAGGGAAACTTGTTCTTGGTCGGCATGAATTGCGGGCACAGTCCTGAACAGCTTTAGTGAAATCTTCGGTAGCTTTGTCTAGTTCTGTAGGGGTTTTTAGGGAAATGCTTAGGTCTATGGAGCGCTCTAGGTTGATTTGAAATGCTTGCCAGTTGATAGGACCAGGTGTAAGGGTTGGTTGTAAAGGACGGGGTACAGGGGAGGAAAAGAGGCTTAAAAGGATCGCAGAATGGTCCGACGATAGGTCGAGGAGCGATTCAACAGAAGTCGCTATACCTCCCAAGCCAGACGAGATGAAGAAATCGACTAGGTCAGGGCTGCGGGATGGGTCGGTTGGCCAGTATGTTGGAGTGTTGGGAGATATTGGACGATAATTCTGGGAGTTAAGGATATCGTAAAGGATTCTGCCACGGGAGTTAGCTGAACGGCTTCCCCACATGGGGTGTTTCGCGTTAAAATCACCCCCGGTGAGGAAACGAGGACCAAAGGATTGGAGTATTGACAGGAATTCAGGATGGTAAATGGTGTGATTGGGAGAACAATATACTGCGGACAGTATTATATCGAAGGGAGAAAGGGAAAGGGATATGGATGTTACCTGCAGGCTTAGTGATGCGATGCTGGGCTCTAGATGGTGCTTGATCTGGTTCTTGGTTAGAATTAGAGTCCCATGCTGCGCCAGAGATGGATGGTCGGTTCGATAACAGGAGTAACCCTTGACACCGAATGACATCGATTTTTTCAAGTGTGTTTCAGTTATTAATGCTATGTCGATGTTTTTGTCCGTTAGTAAGAGTGTGAGTTCTTGCCTTCTTGTTGTAAGTCCGTTGGCATTCCACAAAAGGATAGAAAGATGGGGATTACGGAAGCGGTGCATTTTGGGATTTAGGAAGGAAGTGAGCTATAAGGGTGGTCATTAGGTTTATGAGTGGAGTGAGGAGGGTTTCGAGTTTGTTTAGGAAGGAGGAAAAGAGGTTCATAGGATCTTGAGCATGATACTGAGGGCTTTGCTTAGACGGTATAGGAGGAGTAGGGAAGGTAGGCTGATTTTGGGGTTGGGAAGGAGTAGTTGAAGAGGTAGGATGGGAAGATGGTTCTTGTGGTTTAGCTAAATTTTTTAGAACTGGTGTTGGTACAGGCGGCTTCTTCTTCTGGAGTGACGTAAGTAAGGAGGAGTAAGTCACATTCGGCCGGCGAAGAGAAATATCCTTTGGAGCAGGAACAGGTCGTAGAGGTGGGAAGTGGGATGATCCGCTGGGTGGTGATGTCTTCTCGGCTTCTGTATGTTGTCTTAGTTGTGATCTCTGCCTTTGCACTCTTATTGTTTTAAGTGCTTTGTACACTTCGCATCCTCTGTAGCTGGCGGTGTGATTTTCTCCGCAGTTTGCGCAGCTTGGAGGGACGTCTTGTGGCTTGGGGCAGTCCTTAGAGGAGTGTTCACGGCCGCATTTGACACATTTTGATGTGTGATGGCAGTACGAGCGTGTGTGATTGAATTCTTGGCAGTTTTGGCACTGTATTACATCACCCCGGCGTCGTGGTTCCTCTACTTTGATTTTAGTATACAGTAAGTACTGTTCACGGAAAATGTCTTTGCTCTTTTCGTTTTTTTCCAGGTCAACGAAGAAGAGAGGTAATTGCGCCTTTGTGACTGGATGCCGCACGTTATGAGCTCTTTTTACGGAGTAACCTTTGTTGGAGAGCTCACAGATTATATCTGCTGGGGGAGTTGAGTGATGGAGGTGGCGGATAACCACCCTGTAAGATTTGTCTTCGGGTAACTGGTAGCAGTGAAAATCTGCTTCCTTGCTTTCCAGGTGCCGAATAATTGTTCTGTAGGCATCGCTATCAGTAGACTTTATAACTATGTCGTTAAACCTTGCCCGACATTCAAAGTTGTTTTCTCCCACGAGATCTTTTAGGGTACTACAGAGCTTCTTAAAGTCGGATACTTTTCTTAGATAAATGTTTGGAGGTTTTGTTAGATCTCGTGTTGAATCCTGGCCGATTTGGTTATGCTCCGAGCTCCGAGAGTGAGTTGAGGTGTTGTTTTGAGTAATGGTAGGCTTTTTCTGTTTTATTTTAGGGGGTGTCAATGTATCAGTTGCTCTCTTGCGTAATCTTTTGCGTCTTCCAGTAGCGACGTTTTCAGAATCATGGGCTGACGTTGACTCAATTACAGTCATGTGTTGTTCTCCAGTCTCAAATGATGACATCGTGTGCAGAAAATAATAATTTAATTATTAAGGAAGAAAAAAAAAAAAAAAAAAAAAAAAAAAAAAAAAAAAAAAAAAAAAAATTATGTCCCAGATGAGTTGCGAACCCAGAATTTTAAGATTCGCAGAAGCGGATGCTGCCAATGAGCCAAGGAGGCTGATGAGAGACTGTGAGTAGCGCAGGCACTAGTATTTAGATTTTCTGAAGGGGCTGCAATAGCCACTCTGTCAGGTGAGAGCAGGAGCGCCCCCACCACTAGCCTTAGCTAGGGTAATGGCCTATACACTTGGAAAATGAGCTTTTTTTACTCACTTATTTTGTGGTCATCTGGTGAGTGAAATTTCTTCGAATTTTTGGATAATGTTCTCCAGTGGATCTGCTACCACTGTGTCACTTTTCGTTAACGGGGGACACCTCGATCCACTTTAAAAACACAAGTTAAAAAGAGCTTTATAAGACGCTGTGTCGTAGGCTATACCTGGGACAAGACTGCGGAATACATGGGTGTAAAAGGTCCCAGGCCGGATGAGCAAAACATGGCAAGAAGCAAAAAGTTTGGCAGCCCAAAGATCGGACTGGCATGCACTTGTAGAGTTTTTTTTTTTTTTTTTTTTTTTTTTTTTTTTTTTTTTTTTTATTTTTATTTATCAAAATTTATTTATTTATTAAAAGAATATTACAATCTGTTCCTGATACCAGATACACTTTAAGCGATTAATCTAAGTTGTTACAATATTTAGGACACAATTTTGCAATATAGGAAAAAACAAAATGAAATAAAACCTATTCATAGTTAATAAAAGAATCACACCATAACAATAGTACAATACATAAAGAAAAAAAATATGCTGCTAGATGTAAAAAATATGTTACATACAAAACAAAATAAAATGAAATATGATACACAGGTAACTTACTGATTACAACTTATTAATATTTTAAGAATATGTGTTTCGGCCTTTTATGGACATATCTTTTTAATGAATTTTTATTATAATTTCCTAAATTCTTAATTAAATGATGACTTGTAGATGCACTATGCACCAATACGAGTTATTTGAATTAAATGTAGTAGTAGTCAGATACCCGTGAAAATCAAAGTTATTTTATTGAATTTATAAATAACAAATATGCGTTCACTCGGCATCGGGATTTCACTCGGAAAATCGTGTTTTTTGCTCATTTAAAATCTTTTTCTTCACATAAATATTCTTGGATATAATTTTTTATTAGTTAAGGAAGAACTTTAGCCCATAAAAAAACAAGATAAAAAATAATAAAATCTTCACCACTCAGTCTCACCAACTTTATTTCGTCCATACATTCCCCTGAAGAGGCACCAATAAAGGTGTGAAAAATGTAGGGACGAAATAAAGTTGGTGAGACTGAGTGGTGAAGATTTTATTATTTTTTGACCTTCCGCCTACCTCGAAGATAAGAAGATTGTGAGAAAAAGGGTCAGTTCAAAAATAGTTACAAGATAGCATTACCCCTTATCCCAGACGTAGAAGTAAGCCAAATAGGACTTCGCGTCTCGTCCTCTCCACGTCCGGGATTACGTATCATCTGGAATATGATTCTCATTGATCCTTCACTTAAAGTTTTAAGGTTTTCTGGATTTTACCGTGAAGGTGTGGTAAAAACCGACTTGAGGAAGCCTGCAGAACGTCTGGCGAAACGTCGGATATTTCCACACCAACAAGGTCATATCCTGATGACCTTTGGATGAGTACCCAGATCATTCCCTCTAGACATATATTTTACATAAAGTTACATGTAACGGAAGCCATGTTTCCGAAACATACATCTATATATAGAAACAGAACTGTATACAATGATCCGGTTGAAATAGAGACACCCCCTACGGTTCTGTAGTCACTCGATCACATCCATCTTCAATACAGTGGTATTGCTGTCGAGGACGAGAATCGAACCCCCACCGACTAGGTGTATACAACCAGCTAACAATGATGGCTTACCCAGCAACGGGATGAAAGAAGAAATACGTTGGTGTGGGTTGACGGGTTTTACGGTCAGTTTAATCCGCAGAATACAACTTTATGAATAACTTCTCTCAGCTGTTTTATAGAGGTGGAGGAGAAAGTGGGTTTTGTGTTTGAGGTAGAAAACGGCTAGTCCATTACCGCTTTAAGACTATAGTGAAACTATAGTCCTCCCGCAAACAAAAGACCAAAAAGGAGCGTGGCCAAAAGGAAGCTAAATTTCCCACACATGGGCTGAATTCAGCGCGTGCGCACTATAGTTTTTTTTTTTGTTTGCGGCTAAAGTAATATCAAACTTGGAATAAGTTGTCTTGTGTTTAAGACAGTTTCATATTTATGAAGTTAGATTTAAGACAATGTTATATTTGGAATAATATGATTGGAGGTGGCTAAAGACTTGGAGTCTGTTAGGAGAGACGTAGGTTCAAATCCCGCCTGCAGGAGGTTGCCTTTTTTTTCATTCCAGTGTAAGTTAAACATATCTCTGCACCACCATGAATGTTTAGCAAGGGTGGCACAACCTGTAGATAGCCCGGCGCTAATGGACTTGCTGTCAATCCGTCGTAAAATAATACTTAATAAAAAAAAAAAAAAAAAAAAAAAAAAAAAAAAAAAAAAAAAAAAAAAAAAAAAAAAAAAAAAAAACATGATCGGAATACGTTCAAAGGAATGTAGCTTTTTAGTTAAGACTCATTTAAGAATTTTTGGAAACTTTTTTCAAATTTTCTTCGTTCCTATCTCCTAGATACCGAAAATAGATCCCTCCCGTTAAAATGCATGTATATATATATATATATATATATATATATATATATATATATATATATATATATATATACAGGGTTTCCCGCATTCAGATGTCATAACTTTAGTGCATTTTTTGCACGTCATTTGTAGTTCAGTGACGGAGAATTGAACGGCATATCTGAACACGTAGCAGAGCTACTCAAACTTTCGTCCATTTTCAAAACTATTGTTTTTTTAATGTATGATGAGTTTTGATCAATGTATTCTGAAAAACGACCACATTTTTAGAATCTGCATTAATTTTCCAATAAGACACACCCGCTTTTGAAATATTTCCATGTAAATTAATAACTACACTAAAAGCCTTATACGAAGACAGGTATAGTTGGGATTCGGCTAGGAGAAAAAACGTCAGACTTTCAAAAAGAAATCTGTATTTTGGACGTTTCGACTGCAACAATGGCAGCCTTCTTCAGCTAAAAAATATATACAACTTATAAGTAAAGAAAATGTACAAGTAGTAAGTAAAAGACAGGAAGAAATGAGCGGAGTATATATATCAATACAATAAATTTTAACCAATCTTATTTTTTAAAAACAATGGAAATACGGTAGTTGGAAAGAAAACAGCATGTAGAACTTGTTAGTAAAAACAGTACAAAAAAAAATTAAACAGTAAAAACAACGCACATTTTTTATGTAGTGAAAAACAAAATCTATTTTATAAGTGAATACCCTTTACAACCCAGCAATTGTACCTCTTTCATCTGCACCGATTTGCCGCCCCCAACCCCTTTTTCATAACTATAAAGACCACGGGTTTTGTTGCTGTCGTTCATACTTCTACCCTGGTTACCTAAGTTGTCCTCGAGGTCTTCCTCCCTCCCCCCCAGGCATTCTCTAGTGGTATGTATCTATATATTAATTGTTATAAATTGTATTCACTTATAAAATAGATTTTGTTTTTCACTACATAAAAAATGTGCGTTGTTTTTACTGTTTAATTTTTTTTTGTACTGTTTTTACTAACAAGTTCTACATGCTGTTTTCTTTCCAACTACCGTATTTTCATTGTTTTTAAAAAATAAGATTGGTTAAAATTTATTGTATTGATATATATACTCCGCTCATTTCTTCCTGTCTTTTACTTACTACTTGTACATTTTCTTTACTTATAAGTTGTATATATTTTTTAGCTGAAGAAGGCTGCCATTGTTGCAGTCGAAACGTCCAAAATACAGATTTCTTCTTGAAAGTCTGACGTTTTTTCTCCTAGCCGAATCCCAACTATACCTGTCTTCGTATCTCTACAGCGGCTAACTATCTCCATCTACACTAAAAGCCTTATAGTTGTGCATTATTGATATTAGTGTTTTCCCAACATATTAAAGCTTTTTTTTTTTTTTTTTTTTTTTTTTTTTTTTTTTTTTTTTTTTTTTTTTTTTTTTTACGGCGCATCTACTTCTAGGTCATTAGCGCCGACATCCAGGGTGCAGCGAGGAATTTTCCCAACGAGCCGTGAGATGAGAAAATTCCTGCCAGAGGTTGGGAATCGAACCCACCATCTCCCGCTTATGAATCCAAGGCGCTAACCATTAGACCACGGGAGACCCCATTAAAGCTTTTATTAATCAGTTTTTTGTTTTTGTTTTTTTTAGACTTAGAGGAAACAGGAGGCCCGGTAGCCGTGAGTGTTAAGGCGTGAGCAATTAACACTCCGTGACAAACGTCGTGGGTTCGATTCTCACTATGGGGTGGTGGCTTTTCTTTAGAAAAAAGAAAAGGCATCAGCCCTATCCTGGCTAGAAAAGGGCGGTAACCTATAGAGAACCCGTCCTAACATTCGTAGATAATAATAATGGACGTTAAAATTTGAATTTAAATAAATAGACTTAGAGGTTTGCCTCCGCCTCAAGAGTTGCATTTTTCAATAAGCTTTAAATTGGTATCTCGTCGTTATAGAAAAAAATCTATTTGAATATATTTTTTCAGATAGTACGCTCAATTTTGCGTCACTGAATTAAAAATAACGTGGGGAATAAATCCCTAAAGTTATAACATCTGAATGCGGGACACCCTGTATATTTATATATGTCTGTTGAATAAGATCCACTGGATTACCTACACAAATTACCTATTTTAAGGTACAAGGTAGGGATTGTCGGGGTTCGGTCACTGCTACTTAATAAAACTACATTTTATCATAAAAATGGTTTTATTGTGCCGACGTTTCGGCTTGAACTTCAAGCCTTCATCAGGGCTGTAAAAAACAAGTAGGACGGATGTAGTACTGAAATATACACACATATATATATATATATATATATATATATATATATATATATATATATATACATATGCCTACAAATATAAATACACATACATATATACATACATACATATGTGGAAAAAGACAAAAACATAAAATACTAGAACATAATATATAGAAGTGAACATAATATATAGTGTTTGGATTATTAGGAAAACAGATATAAGAATAATAGATTACATATTAGATTAGATATAAGAATAACAATATGGGCTTACCGATGGGAAGATAGAGAACTATTCCTCACAAATGCGGGATCATTTCTGACAGTTAATACAGGGAAATATAGGAAGAAAGGAGTTGGTGAGGGGGAGGGGGGTTCTGGACCACCCAATGGACAGAGAACATAGAAGATGAAAGAAAGAGCGGCAAAGTACAGTAAGGGGTCATAAAGTCATAAAATGCTGTGTTAATGGAAAGGGAGGCAGGTATAAAGGGCTATATTGCAGGCGGTATAGGGGATTAGGATGGAGTTTTTAATAAATGGAAGATGTTGGAGTAGGTAGAGGAGATGACTTCTTTGTCAATTTTGTCATTAACTGGATTATTTTCTAGGTGGATAAAAATTGATTCGGAAAGGAGGCGTTTTTCTTCGTTGGATTCAGTGGAAAGGATGGAGTATTGGTCAAAACCAAAGTCATGTCCGTCTGTGATGGCATGTCTAGTTAAAGCTGTCTTTATGTCTTTATTCCGTACATCATTTTTGTGGTTGTTGATACGTTTACAGACGTACGGACTGTACTGGTACTGGTACGGACAGACTAAAAACCCAGTAAGAAAACGTATCAACAACCACAAAAACGATGTCCGGAATAAAGACATAAAGACAGCTTTAACTAGACATGCCATCACAGACGGACATGACTTTGGTTTCGACCAATACTCCATCCTTTCAACTGAATCCAACGAAGAAAAACGCCTCCTTTCCGAATCAATTTTTATCCACCTAGAAAATAATCCCTACCTTGCATCATCAGCGGTCAACGATCTCCTCTCAACTATTTTAAGGTAGTTATTGTTTTGATTGGTATATGTAATATATATATATATATATATACATATATATATATATATATACATATATATATATATATATATATATATATATATATATATATATATAAAATCAGTCCCGTAACAGGCCACGAGGGCCCTGAGGGCCAGATACTATAGATGTATCTGATTCTTGACCATACGGCACACTAGGGAGATACTGTGGTCAATACTATGCTCCGGCCGCCTGATTTTCCCCTTGGCTGCTTCGACTGCTAGAGCCATTAGCACCAACCAAGGTACCCATTATTAAATTAATTAAGGGCTGGGTTGGCCTAGGGACGGTCAGGGAGGCCGGGGGGGGGGGTTCGCTCATGGATTCGAATCCAACCAATGAGCGAAGACACTAGAAGAAAAAATCTTTAGTGCTTGCGCGGGAATTGAACTCAGGTCCTCCAACTTATTAGTCCAGCGCTCTACCACTGAGCTAACCTCGCCCCATATTCATATATATATATATATATATATATATATATATATATATATATATATACATATATATGTATAAATGTCTCCCAAATACTTTCTTAGAGAACTCAAAAATTGAGCTGCATGTAAGCCTATAACAATATTGAAGCTCAGAACTCGACATGCTAGGAAAGAAAACCAAATACAATGAGTCTTTTAAATCTTTCCCACACTAAATTTTCTTACAAGATAAGGGGTGAGGTTAACGGTTCTGGATTCAGACACACACACACACACGCACACACTGGGAAAGACCTACACACACACACAAGCATACATTGATCCTCCCAAGAGCAGCAGGTAGCCAAGACAGCCGTTAAGATCCTTGAAGAAAAGGAAGTCTTGAAGACCGTTGCTGGGAACCCAAGATCTTCTTGGGTCAAGGTTTCTCGTACGCTATTGTAGGGGCGACAAAAACATTATATAACTGAAAACGAAAAAAAAAAAAAAAAATAGAAGAGGGTATCGTGTGAATAAATATGTTAATCTGTACTATATTTTCCAAAAAAATATAATTGTGATTACTAATTATTTTATTCATTTCTTTTATTATATTTAATTTTTTATTAATTAATTTTCATGTCTTTCTATTTATTTTCTAACTTTGTTACTGATCCCGAGTTTATAATTTATAAATTTGAATGAATGAATGAATGAATTTACTATATTTTATAAGTAGTACAGGGAGTCTGGGTATATTATTTACAAATTTACAAAATGCTGATAAATAAAATTAAGTGCAAAATAAATAGTGGCTGCATCCAGCAAAAAATAAAAAATAATCAAAACATAGTGGTACAAATACTGTGGAGCTCTTAAAAATAATAAATAAATATGTATATTTTTTTTTAGCTGAAGAAGCCTGCCAAATAGCATGTGTTAACGTCAAAATATAGTTTTTCTGAAAATCTGACTTTTCTCTCAGCCGAATCCCATCTACTACATACATATGTGTGTGTGTGTATATATATATATATATATATATATATATATATATATATATATATATATATATGGACTATATTGTAAGTCTATTCTTTAGAGCGTGGAATCAGGTGGCCATTCATGTTCGTTACCTTATAGTAAGGGGATACTTGAGGAGAGAGAGTTATGAATGAAATAGCAGTAGGGTAACAGGTGTAGTGAAACTGTAGTACGAGCACCAGGTGGTAGCAAGTTAAGAATGGACGGAAGCCATAGAGTGCTAGCAGTCACACAGGGATCAATGTATGCTTGCTAGTTATGAAGGGCTTCTTATAAACCCGGTATAAGGAGTGTAGTATTTTAGTAGCAGGTATCAATGGGCGGTTGCTATCGTTTTTTTTTTTTTTTTTTTTTTTTTTTTTTTTTTTTTTTTTTTTTTTTTTTTTACATGAATTGTCAAAAGACTTGGAATAGTTAGCCAAATAAAACGTTATTACACTCAAACAAAATTATTTTTTCTGAACTAAGTGATCTTATTTTATTTACGTTTAAGGTTTTTATGACACATTTTTGCCGATTTCGGTTGGGGGAGGGGCTGCTGCCCCCCCCCTTATATACTTGCAGAACACACTGACGACATCTGGTCAACACCGCTGAAGTAATCCGAAGAAATGAAGATTTGATAGTTAGCCGTCGAGGTGATAAGCAATCAGGGAATAGTTGGGATTCGGCTAAAAAAAAACCTCAAAACCCTATATAGATAATTAAAATAAAAACATTAATAGTTGTGCTCTTTTGCTTTTATGAGCAGCTGTTTCAATTATTAATTTTGTAATTAATTTTTTTCCAGAGTTTTGTGTATGCGTGGTACTACACTACGTACTAAATACACAAAGCTTCACATTTCATCAGCTCTATTACGCTGGAACAGCACCATCGCAACCCTAACTTTTAACACACTCAGTAATTTGTTGCTAATTTGTTACACTATTTTAAAATTTGTTGCTCCTGCCGTTTCCGAGAAAACGTGGCTGTGCTGGCGTAATATTATGCTAGCACAGCCAAGTTTTCTCGGAAACGGCTGGAGCGACAAACTCGTGTTTGGGCTCAATCTAGAGCAACAAATTATGGCACCAGTCTGAATTTCGTCAGACAATTAGTTCAAAAGTTACGGGGTAGCCTCAACCCTCAAAGAAATTTTCAACTTTCAGCAAGATCCATTAAACAAATTACTTAAATTCCTTCAACACACGAAATTAATTGGAAAAATTTAAATGTAATACTCATCTCAGACAGCCCCGACCATATCCAAATAAAGTAACAATACCACCAAAAATGTAAAGATAGAATAGCAAAGAGAGAAAGTTTCAAAGTCTTTTAGAATCCTCCAAATTAAAACATTTAACACCCTACAAAAATGTAAACACAATTGCTGCTATTAACTGGAACGGGACATGGAGATGAGGGAGGGAGGGACGGGGGTGTTCCTCGGGTGACACTCGGACGCTCTCTGGGCCAAGTTCTGGCCCCAAGCCTTGGAGTCTTTGCTCGCCCTCCAGCACCAGGGGGCGACCACAGCTCCGTTCAGGGCTTCAATTATAGATACAGGAAGGAAAATCATGAAATATACGAGAGTAGCGTCCTTGTGCCGCCGTGGGGATTCTGCCTGCCCCTCAGTCTGTTATCTCAGTCCCTGTTACTTTAAAATTAAAACTAAATATGTCCAACAGAGTATCCCAAAATATCTGTCTTTGATGACCCCTTTGGGTTGTAACACAATAAAAAAAAAAAATAAAAAAAAAAAAGTTACAGGGGTGGCTGTGCTGGCGTAATATTACGCTAGCACAGCCACGTTTTCTCGGAAACGGTCGGAGCAACAAATTTTAAAATAGCAACAAATTAGCAACAAATTACTGAGTATGTTAGAAGTTCGGGTTGCGATGTTGCTGTTCCAGCGTAATAGAGCTCATTTCATCTATTGATCTTGATGAGTTTCGCGAACCTACGTTTGGCGGAAGAATTCAATTCAAACATAGTACAAAGTAACACCCCCCCCCCCCCCCCCGCCCTTCCAATAGACCGATTTAGTTCATTTTCACAACACTTCTTTCTTATTAGATAGTCAGGACGTATAAAGAGTTTCATGACAATACAACAGAAATTACGACCGGTATAAGGAAATTAGTAATTTCTGTCCGGAGTAAACCTCTCCTTCTAGTCAACCGATTTAGTTTATTTTTACAACACATTTTTCTCTTCAGTTTAACACAACAAACACCGAGTTTCGTTGAAATATAACAAAAATTACGACTGGTATTGGCGAAGAACTACTTTGGCTTCGGAGTAAACCCCCTGTCCGGATGGACCGATTTTGTTGGTTAACGAACTCGATCAATCGTTTGATGGGGAATACTATATACCAAGTTTAGTGGCGAAAAAACAAAAACTCTGGCCTGTATCGTGTTAACGGACACATATATAACTATATATATAAATTTTAACTGGGGTCATTTTTGGTGTCTACTATGTAGGATCGGTAAAGATTCGAAGACATTTTTCAAAAATTCCGTCATGAGTGCAACCTCAATAGCTACTTTCCTTCTGAGGAAAGTGCTAAAAAAATAACAGAAATATCAGGAATATATATAAATATATACACATATATATATATATATACATATATATATATATATATATATATATATATATATATATACATATGTATGTATGTATATATATGGACATATATAGGCCACTTATTTTTAGTGTAGATTCATTTCTATATTAACCTTTAATACAGATAACCAAGCTTTAACAATTCTTTATGTATTTACGGAAATTAATTACATTTTAGAAGTTCTTCTAATATGTAATTAATTTCCAACATTGCCAAAATGCCAACATTTCTAAATGTTGGCATTTCCCTTGACAAAAACTCCCCGTATTGGAAGTGCTCACGTATATGCATTTTAAGCAACTACGCCTATTGAATTTTGCTTGTGTTTTATGGGGCTTATGAATTCCTCAAATCGCTGAAGGCTGTTTAATGGGTTAACCTTCGGTGTGGAAGATATTTCCAAATGGTTGCGAGCCTCTCACCAATTATCTTCGTAGTCATTAAAAGAAAATAAAAATATTCATAATATCCTAGATCATCAATAAACAATCTAAATTTATTTCCAATATAATTTTCCTCAAACTTTCCAATATTAATCAATCTTTAAATATTCAAAAGAACAACAAAAATAAATCTCTTCATTTAAATATCATAAATTATTCAAATACGCCATAATCGAAATTAGCTACTTTTTAAACCAAATGAGAATGAACATATGGCCGCCGCACGAAAAAATAATTCCTCAGAATTTGTGAATAAGGAAACAAAAAAAAAAAATATTCAAAAATAACACAAAACAAAAAAGGCCTAATAGGAATTCCGTGCCGGTGGCCAGTGAATGTAAATTTCACTGATTAACAGTTAAAGATAACAGGTATCGGAAGTGTGTCACTGATTACCAATCACCGACTTCCTCTAGATTCTATAGCAATCAAACTAACAACTTCCTTTTTCGTTTGAATTTATATGAAGGAGAGGTAAATTATACTCCAGAAGTAGTCTAGATTTTTGTTGGCGGGTTTCCTGTGGACATTTAGAGATTCGAGAGGTCCTTATTTATAATTGTTATAATCATTTTCAAAAGGAGCATTGCTGAGAAGTTACAAAATGAAAAGGACATCACGCAGGAGGTGCGTACAAAAGCACATTCCTAAAGTCACCCGGATGCTGAGGCAACTACTTGTATCATAATTTAATTTTTAAACTGACTCCCGCAGACAGACAGACTTCCAATGTGGAGAGGTTTTTTGTATTCATTTACTTTGCAATTATTGTAATATCATTGTTAAATAATATTTATAATAAAAAAACATGTAAATATTCGATTTATGCATACATAAATTATTTTTATTTTAGTTTTTCCTAGCCTAGAATCGTGGATTCGATTCCCACTAGGGATACTTTATTTTCGTTTAAAAAAATGAAAGGCATAAGTTATAGCCTGGCTAGAAAACGGTGATAACCATCAGAAAACGCGCCCCAATAATCTCTGTTGTGTATAGGAGGATGTTAAAATTTAAATAAAAAAAATAACGCTACTTACAACAGATGTTGGTAAAATTTTAGATGGATTCGTTAAACTATTAATAACTTATAGAGTCACACAAAGTCGCTATCTTATGTGTAAGACTAAAGTTTTGCAAACGTCTGATTTTTTGGGTACATAAAATTTCTATTGCAATAGAATTATAGTTATGCATTTTCCATAAAGAATATTTTTACAGAAGAGTTTCTACAGTTTGTCATTTATCAAATATGGTTTACTGAATAATAAATATTCCATGTATACTTACTTCAGCTCCAAATATTTTATTCAATGCTGTATGTTGCACACCCTTCTTATACCTCTTCAGGAGCTTATAACTAAAAATAGTTTTAACGAGATGGAGACGGTTAGCCGTGATAGTGATACGAAGTCAAGGGATGGTTGGGATTCGGCTATGAGTGCAGGTGACCACGGTCTAACACTATTTCACCATGGTCACCTAAATGCCTTCTTGGTCTTCCTCCCTCCCCCTAGGCATTTTTTAGTGCTGAAGAAGGCTTCCAAAATGCAGCCGAAACGTCCAATATAGATTTCTGGCTTAAGATCTGACGTTTTCTTCTCCTAGCCGAATACCAGCCAATCCTTGACTTCGTAAAAATAGTTATTGTCACATGAGTAACAATTATTGATAGCCGATGGGTTAAACCTTTCTCCAACGCCAGCTAAATCAATGAAGTTATTGTATTTTTTTATTACTGACTTTCAGCCTCGTTTAAGTTGAAGTCAGTGATATTAAATGTCATACTGTAGATTTTTGTACAGAACAATTCATTTTTTTTTTTTTGTGTGCGTGCATGTGCAAGTGTTAATGAACAACCTGAAAGGGTTGATAATTAAATGTGAACTGAATTAAAAGTCTAATCAGTTTACATAAATATGTATTCAGGGTGATTGGTCTATAATTGGTCACAAAGTATCCAGAACATCTTCCCCTTTTACAAGGTCTAACGGATTACTAGGACCGCTGCCGTTCCTACTCGAGATTGCAGCCTAAGAAGGTAAACACTCTCACACACACACACACACACACACACACAGACACACGATCCTGACGCTGGTAGGGCGTGGACGGGCGCGTGCCGGCAGGTGTTGGTCGTGGGAAACACCAACGAGTCGAGGTTCCCACAGGGGGAGCACCTGCTCTCCTCTCTCCCTCTTCTATCTCTCTCTATCCCTATCTCTCACTCTCTCTCTCTCTCTCTCTCTCTCTCTCTCCCTCTCTCTGTACCTCACCCCCTCTCTCACTCTATCCCTCTCTGTCTCCACCAAATCACTCTCTCTCCGTTCAACAGGCAATTTGTCCACACCCCCTCTCTCTCCGATTACGGGCCTCTTGTTCTGGCTACTGTCCAACCCGCTCGCCTCCCCAATCCCACTTCCCCTCGCGGCATCGAGTCGTAATGGCGATAATGTGTCCGCATAACCACTAATTAGAAATCTACATGTATAAAAAGAAAACAGTTCTTTTTTGGTTTGTTTTTTTTTATTGTCGGAGACCGCAATTGACCTTAAATAGATTGGGAATACATTAATAAAAATATAGAAAGATAGGTTCATATAGAGTCAGAGTAGAAAGGTAGTATGTAAAAAATAAACATAGAACGCAGGCCTTTCACGTTCCGATTTGCAGTACGACTTAGTAGGACTACTAGTTGGATAGTCGACTCCACTGACGCTCCAACTTCTATCCAACTAGCGATCCAACTTTAGTCCTGGTCTGTTTTCACGATTGTGTACGTCGCTCAGAGAAACAAAATGTATCGAGAGCAAACCGTAGATGCCCGAAGGTCAAGCACTGACCGAGCTAAGTTAGACGATTTTGATCCGACTCCCCCACTCACTCACGCTCCAACTCCGTCACCCGTAGGACGTCGGACCTTCGAGTCGTCCCTCTAAATGTTCCGACTCGTCCAACTAGACTTCCAACAAGCCCGTTCATCATCCGACTTCCGGTCCAGCTTTAGTCCTCGTCTGTTTTCACGACTGTAAACGTTGCCCACGAGCCGAAAAATGTATCGAGGGCAAACCGTAGATGCCCGAAGGACAAGCACTACCTGAGCTAAGTTGGACGACTTTGATCCGACTTCCCCACTCACGGTTAAACTCCGTCGCCAGTCGGATGTCGGGCCTTCAAGTCGTCCCTCTAAATGTTCCGACTCGTCCAAATTGACCTCCAACAATCCGACAAGCCCGTTCGCGATCCCACTTGTGGTCCAACTTCGGAATTTGGACCACAAGTCACACTGCAAATTGGAACGTGTATGGCCTACTTTAACATCTCTTAGAGACCCAAAGCCCTTTAATAAGATACATAGCGGAAGGTAAATCAAATATAATTACAATGTCAATTACAGTAGAACATCTTATATCCGACCATGACGGGACCGGGCCATGGTCGGAACGGCCAAAAGGTCGGATATCGGGAGAAACAAAAAAAAAACACCTTTCAAAGTTATAAAAATAGCTATAATGTACAGTGCACACTGTAATACAACTTTATTTAATTGTGAAACTGTTGATATA
This sequence comes from Gonocerus acuteangulatus, assembly GCA_946811695.1. Taxonomy (NCBI): domain Eukaryota; kingdom Metazoa; phylum Arthropoda; class Insecta; order Hemiptera; family Coreidae; genus Gonocerus; species Gonocerus acuteangulatus. The sequence goes on from OX328131.1 coordinate 57,073,918, forward strand.
TACATTTCGAACATTTACACTTCTGAAAAGATGAATAAAATTTAAGCAAACTTTATTAAAAGAATTCATTTATGGATTTTTGTTTTAATTTTGTTAATATTGACATTATGGAAGTGTCCCTCCACTTTTTTGCACGCAAGTCATCCATTGGGGTTGCATTTGGATGTTGCTCGATGTATTTCATCGCTACGTCGAAGGCGTCCTTAGCAGCAGAATGACTCACTACGTTGTCATTGGTGGATTCCTCTTTATCCGAGTCGATTTCTTCTCAACTGTTGTTGAGTACGGTCAATCAAAGACGGTCGGATATCGGGAGGAGTCGGTTATTAACATCAGCTCAAATTTTTCAAACCATTCAAACCAATAGATTTTTTACGCCTGATTGACACCTAACAAAGTGACTCAATAATGACGTGCCCGTTTTAGGGGAAGGTTCCGCTTTGTTTAAATTAGGGTGCATTAGTAGATAAGTGATTATTTTTGGCTCCTGAAGAGCTAAAATAAAGTAGGTAAACATATTTTCGTAAAGGAATTGGCATAATTCTAGTTATATGCCGTATCTCCATCTCTCGATTGGAAGAAATCCTGATGATGAGTTTCACTTCATGACGAAAGTACCGACTAGAAAAGCTCATGTTTCAGTAACCACAGATCTCGAAAATAAATATCATTATCTACCTATCTATAAATATGTATGTATTTGTCTGTTCGCTTTCTGTTTAACTCAAAAATGAACCGACTTCAATCAAATTTAGTAAAAAAATACATTGTGTAATCTCAAAGGTCAAGTTTGCTTACCAGCAGAATTCTCCCACCAGAACATTGTTTTTTGAGCGAAATTTGCGCAACAAATCATAAGGCTTATGTTTTTGCGTTCATATTTTTAGCGCGGTTCCTCCCTCCCCCATAGGGAGGAACCCCGCTTATAAGGTTGATCTCATGACACAATCCGGAAGTGCCGACTAGAAAATTTTGCGTTTCAGAACCCCTAGAGACCGAAAATGAAAGTGGTTAAAATTTGAATATATATATTTGTCTGTTCGCTCTGTAGCTCCCAGACGAATGGTCCGATTTTGATGAAATTTGGTAAAAAAATCTTTCGTCTAATTTGAAAGGTCAAGTTCGTTAACCAGCAAAATCCGCCCACTGGAAGATGGCGTTTAGGGAGAAATTCGCGCGCAAAAAAAATCGTAACGCTTACGTTTTTGAGTTCATAAGCTTGTAAGTACTCGTTTTTATTATTATTATTATTATTATTTTTTTACCGCGCATCAACATCTAGGCCAATTTGGAAACCATTCCCAAGGCTATGTCTATAATTGTCCCCCCTCCCCAAAATTCAAAAAATTACATTTTTCTTGGGAGTTTTAGATACATTGATGTATCTATACATCAATACGTGATATATCACGAAATCGGTTGGGAAATCGTAGTAAATATAAAAAATCTTTTTTTTTTTTTTTTTTTTTGGTTACTTTAAACTCCCATATAAAGCTTCTGGCATAAATAATTAAAAAATATTCATTTATTTGTTATCCATAAATTGGAGAAAATTACTTTGATATATATATATATATATATATATATATATATATATATATATATATATATATATATATATATATTTAATTTCTTTATTCAGCTTTATGGGGTGGTTAAATGTACCTTTTTGCACTACCAAGAGGTGCGCGAGCCAAAAAAGGTTGGTAAACGCTACTCTAATGAGACAACTTGAGCTAAAAGGACACCACGGTTTGGTTCGGTATCCGACCAATAGAAACCATGGATATAGGAATGTACTATCATTACATCAGATAGTTCAGACATTTCCGAACTACTAATTGTACGGTATTTTTTCTATGATTCGAAAGTAGATTTACTAACAAAGGAAATACCTCAAATTACTATACGTCTGGTATGACGACAGAACACGATGTTTCTGGAAGATTTCCGGTAAATATAGTTTACAAAATGATGAAAGCGTTCATATTTTGTAGCCTTTTTGAAGATAGTGGAAGGGCGTATTCAGATAATTTTTGTCTCTATTTTTAATTTTTACTGCTACGTTTCGGACCTTATTGTCCTTCTTCAGGGATATAATCTGTAATTGTATTATATATAAGTTAGTCTTCTGCAGGTAGTTAAATATTTGTCCTATATATCGGCTCCTATCACCTAGCCGGTCTGTCAAATTGTACGGTAAGTCATAGTTTTGTCAGTAGGTGTTTTATGGTCAGTGTTGAGTTATAATGTTCACATTTCGGTCTGTCCTGTCTCGTCATGAGGTGTAAGTATGTCAGCCGTGAATGGCCGATTCATAAGCGGCATAATACAACTTCTTCTGTCCTGTCGTTTCTTTTGCTTGAAGGCCATTCACCAACTGTTTGTTTTATTTCTCGGAGTTTGTTGTCTGCCGTCATGTGCCAAGAGTGCTGACAGTTTATTTTCAACTGAGAATGAAAATAAACTTAAACATAACATGCAGCATGGATTATGGTGTAAAGATTTTTAAATCTATTTATTTGACACCGTGAGCTTATGGATTCTGAACTTGAGAGTCATTTTTAGTTGGTACTTCCGGATTTCGTCACCTTGTCTACGTCATAGGAGGGTCCGCTTCCTATAGAGTTAGTGAGGAAACGCGCTAAAAGCCATTTCCTCCTAAAAATCAGCACTCCAAAGGATGAAGATATTTTTTCCTCAAGTGACAAATAGGATTCGGGCCTGATGGAGCCCGTCGATGCAAATAAGAGAGACCAATTATACCTTCCTGTTTGAGGATTAATCTTCCAGCCACCAACAGCTGGAGCTGTCCTTTTTAAAAAAAAAAAAAAAAATATCCTGCAAGAATCCTGATGAAAAATCCGGTCTGCGATCTGTCCAATACAATCGGCGGAAATAGGACCAGGAGTAGACCTTTTTCTGGAGGATTACCAAAAAAATCTTGCAACCTCTATAAAAGGACCGTGGGAAATATGTCCAGAAATCCTTTCTTTTAACCGATAGGCCTAAATTAAAAATCAATATATTCAGAAAATAATTATTGGGTAGGCAGACAAATTACATTGGAAAGTGTCCAATTTTAAAGTAAAATTTGTATTCCAAAAATATAATATACATTTCTGCGACATTATACATAATCGTTATTATTTTGGTGTAAAGAAATGTACAACCGGATATATTTCTACACATAATATATTCGTGCAATCTTGAGATTCCAGCAAATCCTTTAAAAACTATAATTCTTGAGCACTGAGCAATTTTTCTAGGAATAATTAAATGGATATCCCAAGAAATATGAAGACACTGGACTCGTTTGACCTGCGCCATATAAGCGTGTTTTCTATTTTAAAAATGGACATGTTGGAGAGTATCGAAATTAAATCTGATGTGGCGCATTCCTAAAGAAATACTAGTGTCAAGGGAGACGGTGACGTGCTCAGAAATGTCCCAGCAGCCTGCATAAAGAGCATATGCAAGTTAAGCCAGTCTGCTGCGAGAGCCTCACGTGTGCGCAGACACAATCCATAGGTCCGTACGCTCTCTCTCACCTACTTTTTCTATTTTTTTATTCTCAACACTAATATTCTCTTCTTCCTGTTTTGCTTCCTTTTATCTGTTGTTGTTAAGGCTTTATCCTTTAATTAAATTTTTATTTATTCTTGGACTTCAAATCTTGTAATTTAATTTTGTTTTTAATTTATTTCAAATTCTAACTTTTACTGTTTTTATGCTAGTGACTAAATTTTCTCAAAATGTACATAATTTTTTTTTTTATTTTAGTTTGTAGATTTGTTTTTTTATTTGTTATGTTGTTGTCGACAGGCACTGATGATGAGATTGAATCTCGAAAGCGCTTTGTGAAATAAAACTTTTTTAACTAGTGAAGGTCGGCCTAATTATTTACCTACATGAAGCGTGTTTTCGTTTAATAATCTTCTATGATTTGGAAAGCTTAGAAATAGAAACGTATAGTGATTCTTCAATGGGAAGAAACCAGCACTTCCTAAATATCAAAACCATTTCCTCGTCGAAATGAGGATTTCCTATCGAAATTTGTGCCAAAACTTTTTTTTTTTTTTTTTTTTACAATTTATTAGGCTTTCGAATGATTACATTTATTTATTTATTTCCGTAAAATATTTAGAAAAATATTTCAGAGTCAATAATTTTAGCACTTTTCGTAGGAATGTACTGAGGCTGCACACAAGAAAAAAAATTGATCGACCCTTGCTACTAGACACATAAACATATACATACATATGTAAAGAAACTAGGATGCATTTCTTTATTTTATATTTTACTATTTTAATGTTATTTTTTATTTAAAAAAAGAATAATAGATTTTAGAACAGCTGGCACCTAAGTGTTTTGTTTTTTCCATTAATGAAGCAGACTTGTGAAAATTAATTATTGAAAGCTATTTTAATGTAAATAATAGAAATAGGGATTGACACTGTAAATACTAACTTTAATTGTCGTATCTTTGTTTACTGGTTGTACACCTTTGTTTTTGTTACATGAGTATTCGTTTGTAATTAGTATTAGTCTAATAAAAATATCTTTGTTTACAGAGAAACACATTTGTTTATTTTGGAGTGAATTCCCAAGAATAAAGAAGTTTAACATTATAAAACAACATTTAGAGTTAGTATTTATTTATTTTATTTTAACTTCTATAGTTTTTTTTCTCTTTTGTAAAAGCCTTATAAGTAATATAATTTCATATTTATGTTTTAAATAGAAAAATGTATATTGCCAACGTTTCGACATTTGGCAGGCTTCTTCAGCTAAAAAATAAATTTACATAATTATCTCTTTGTAATTATGTATATTCAAATTTTAGCTGTTTTCTTTTACGTTGATTTACGATAATTATATATATATATATATATATATATATATATATATATATATATATATATGGAGGCGAGGTTAGCTCAGTGGTAGAGCACTGGACTAATAAGTTAGAGGACCTGAGTTCAAATCGCGAGGAAGCACTAAAGATTTTTTCTTCTAGTGTCTTCGTTCATGGGATGAATTCCGCCTCACTGACAGTCCCTAGGCCAACCCTGCCTTTAATAAATTTATCAATGGGTACCTTGGGTGCTAATGACTCTAGCAGTCGACGCAGCCAAGAGGAAAATCAGGCGGCCGGAGCATAGTGCTGACCACACTATCTCCCTAGTGGGCATACCTCTATAGTATCTGCCCCTCAGGGCCCTCGTGGCCTGTTACGGGACTGATTTTATATATATATATATATATATATATATATATATATATATATGCGTAAGAGAAACTTGTGTACGAAAGTGTAAAAATTATAAGCAGAAAGCATTTTTAAAACAGTTAATAACATTCAGATGAAAGCTGAAAGCGAGTATCTTGTAATAAATGTCAAAACATATTATTAAGTAAGTGAAACGCTATTTTTCGAATCGTAAACTAATGATTAGATTAGGAAAAATCTATGGCTGTAATTAGAAATTCCATGGATCGGCAGCTAGTAATCCGGTATTAAAACTGCATACATAACTGCCGCATTAGGTGCGGGCTTTATTTATGGTGTCCTAAATCAAGATCTCAATAATTTTTGTGTAAAATGTATGTAATGAACTGAAGTTCTGCAGTGTGCTTCTTGTGCACTAATCAAAAACACAGAATTAAATATTGTTATCTACTGAAGAAGAAGGCGAAAACTATATAAATCAAAATTAAGTAATTGTTTTTTTTGCCATTTGGTAATGAAACTTTATTTGCCTTAATCCATTAAAAGAGAAGAGAAATTCTTTATTTATAAAAAAATAAAGTTTGCTGCCCAAATGTTTTGGGATGCTATAAACACAGCGTACTTATCAATCTTTAGAAAATTCATTTCAGTTGGTTATAAAAAGGTAATTGTATTAATTTGGAAAAATAAATTTTGACAACCCTATTTGGTTTCAAAAGTCTACCAATTCTTTTTTTTTTTTACCTTTCCCCTGGCGAAACTCCTAAATCCATATCGCTGGAGGCACTTTTCCACATTTTATCTTATAGCCTCTGATTATTTGTATAATTAGATGGATATGTAAAATTGTACAATTGAATCTATAATTATTATGTTACCTACTGGTTAAATATTTATAATGTCAACTGAGAAACTTACTGTATACTAACCAGAAATTACACCATTTCAACACTAATTTCTCCAAATATGATCAAAAATCGCATAAGAACTGTATTTGCAGAAAATTAAATATGCTTTCGAATAGATTATTTATATATACTAAGATTTTCCAATCGGCTTCGAGATATGGGTCAGACCACAACTTGACCAAGTCCATGTTATACAGTTTTCAGAAAATCAGTATTATTATTCGCATAAATTGCAGAGACGTTGTATAAATCCTATTGACCAGTATAAGTCATAAAAGTATTTGAACTTTAACACTGATCTTAATTTTAAATATCACTGACATAATTTATGTCTAGCCTTGTTCATAAAATAGTTAAAACTTGGACTTGGCTTCCTTCTGGTCTGAAAACAAATAAGAATGTCTACCAGACGTGTAGCAAGAACTGCTACAAGTGGCAAAATAACGAAGTTAGGACTTAGTCTCCTTTAGCGATGAAATGTGGCGTTTTAGTAATACTCTTCAATGCCATTACAACATAAAATGCCAAAAATGAACATGGTCTAGTTAGAACCGTCCATATAATATGTAGGAATATATCGAAAAATACCAAGAATAATCTATTTTATGTGTGTGTATATATATATATATATATATATATATATATATATATATATATATCCCAAAGATATGCCTGCAAAAATTAAAGGAGCTTGCAGAGAGTTCACCAGAAAGAAAGAAATTTAACTGGTTCCTACAAGTAGATGAAATTATTAGAGCATTCGAAACTGGAGCTATTCTTACTGACATCTCAAATTCACCGGCAAGAAGAAAAGAAATTAAAAGGTTAATGGCGAATTATAAAACTTTCTTAGTGGACAAAGATAAAAATAGCGTCACTTTGTCTTCGTTTTGTCCCATGTATAGAATTATTCTTAATCCAAACCACGAAACACCTGCTTACCTAAATATGAACCTCCCATTTCCATTTTATAGAGTAATAGCCCAAATTAGAACAATTAATATAAATATGATAAAACTAAACTACAAAAATACTACAATAGCCATAAACCCCAATGAAATCTGTCCCATCTGCAATAGTAATCAGTTAGAGGATATTTATCATTTACTAGTAACATGCCCAATCTATAATCCATACAGAACCTCCTGTATTACAGACATTATAACTATCTCTCCCGAAAACCTATTTATTTTCCTCAAAGATTTAAATGAATATCAAGCTCGAAAAGTGTACTATTATACAATAGCGTCCCTAAACCTTCGAAAATTTGCTCTAGAATATTGATAATGTAAGATATTTTAAGCTCTAAGTTTGGCATTTCTTATTGTTATTAATTATTATTGATTTACTATTCATTTCTGTTATGTGTTAATTGTATTAATTAGTTAAATAGTAAGCACACACCCCTTTGTATGGGGCCATGCCCTAAAAGCAAAGTATGTAAATAAATAAATATAAATAAATAAATATATATATATATATATATATATATATATATATATATATATATATATATATATATAAATCACATGTCTGTTTATCTGTTTGTTCCTTATACAAATCCACACCGTTCGACCGATTTTCAACAAACATGGCACACAGGTAGATCTTAATCCGAGGAGTCTCGTAGTCTAGGTCAAAAACGTCTACCAGTTGTCTGTCTGTATGTTTGTTCCTTATACAAATCCATACCTAACGTCCGATTTTGATCAGTGTTGACACACATGTAGGTCTTGATTCGAGGAGAGTCATAGGCTAGGTTTAAATCGTCTAAGACTCACATTTCGGAGATCACGGGCTCGAAACTATGAACCCAAATAGTGAAAGATTTGCGTTATTAGATTTCAATAGTACTTTTTTGGTTTCTAATGCAGAAAGTAGGTGTAGCATGGGTAACAGCCAGTAGTGAACATAATAAACACGAATAAGAGTTAGAGACGAAGAGCTATGACAGTTTGAGGTTTTCACAGAAAATATGTCTCTTGATATTTGACATTTCCCATTGCGGTTATCCCTGCTCCCATGATAGTCGGCCAATCTCGTCTAGATTCTATCCCACGACCTTTCGGACTAGCAGCTACCGGATCGAACCCCGATCGCCCTGGGACCGATCAGATAACCAGGCTCCCGAAGAAGCCGGCAATCCTAGGAACGTGGTAGGTGAAAGGAAGGTCTCCCGCATTCCTCTAAATGCAACAGCATAAATAGATGCACAGCCGGCGGCACTTCAAGGGGGAGATGCAAATGGGGTCTCGTGCTCCTTTGGGTAGCCTTGCATCCACGCCGGTCGTGAGAGGCTTGCGAGAAGAGGACTGTCGACCTTGTGGTCAGCACCGAGGGGTCTGTCGTTTCCTTGCATCACCAATAGGGAAGTGAGGATACTTTATAAACCTTGAATAGAAACTGTTGGTTATAAATTCAATACTTTGAATGTTACTAACCTAACTAAAATGAGAAAACAAGGAATGGTTGGGATTGGGCTAGGACAAAATACATTAGATTTTCAAAGAAATCTATATCGCCAACGTTTCGGCATTCTCTTTGGCAGCCTTCATTAGCTAAAAAAATTCATTTACATATTTATCTCTTTTTAGCGCGGTTCCTCCCTCCCTCCATAGGGAGGAACCCCGCTTATAAGGTTGATCTCATTACGAAATCCGGAAGTGCCGACAAGAATATTTTGCGTTTCAGAACCCCTAGAGACCAAAAATGATGGTGGTTCAAATTTGTATATATATATATATATATATATATATATATATATATATATATATATATATGTCTGTTCGCGGCATATGTCAGCGAATAATGGTCCGATTTTGATGAAATTTGGTACACAAATCTTTCGTCTAATTTGTAAGGTAACCAGCAGAATCCGCCCACCGGAACATAGTTTTTGGAGCGAAATTCGCGAGAAAAAAAAATCGTTGCGCTTACTTCATATGCTTGCAAGTACTCGTTTTATAGGCTTCTTGGGCTAGGACAACGAATGAAAGCGATAGCTTTAACCGTTTTCGAGAAAATTGGTAAAATATTTGTTGATTAACGTTTTTGGTTTGGGAATCATAGGATACAGTTGAAACATTTTCTGCATGTTCTACTTTCATTAAAACTCATATGTTGAAATTTTGGTTACGTTGGTAGTTAAGGAAGGGTTAGAATAAAATATTTTACTAACAGACATAAAAAGTTTTGGTAACTTTGTACACTTTCGTTAATATCCCGAAAACAGTTGACAATCTTGGGAAGCGGAAGGTTACCATTCGAAAGCTTACTAAATGCTCTACAAAAAAGGTTCTAAAGAAAGTTTTGATTGGGCGATGACAATCGGAGAAATAAGTGCTTAAAACTTTAAAGTAATTGATTTCGTTTATTCGAACGGTTCTTTTTGTCTGTTTTTATTCCTTGTTATTTTTTAATTGCTTATAGTTGGATAATGTATTTGACAATAAAACAGGTTAAGTAAAATAAGAAGAACAATTTATTGTTAGAAATATAGATTTCCAAGAGATTCGAAGACCTTGTAACTAGCGGGGGCCTTTCTGGGGTTGGCCGACCCATCCAGGTAAGATCATAAATCAAGACCTTTCAAGAAAAGTGGAACCAAAATAATAACTGTTTCTATTTTAATCTTTGAAAATTAGACTAGGGATAAGAACGGAACCGCGCTAAGATGAAGCATTTCCTGCGAGTCGGACTTTTTTTAATTATGTATGTTTATATTTTAGCTGGTGAAGCCCGCCAAAGAGAATGCCGAAACGTTCAAAATATAGATTTTTCTGAAAATCTGACGTTTCCCTTAGCAGAATCCCAACCATTCCTTCACTAATTAAACAGAAAATAGTTATAGTATAGTTCAATTTACGATAATTACATATATATTTAAGAGAAACTGCAGTGTTCAAAATTGCAAACATTATGTACAGAATACGTTTTCAAAACTCATATTCAAAGTAAAATTATATTATTAAGTGAGTGAAACGCTATTTTTAAAATTATAAAGTAACGATTGGATTAGGGAAACATTCGAAGGCTGTAATTAGCAACTCTTTGCAGCCTTCGTCAGCAATGAATATTGGTTACGTGAAAGACCAAAAATACTTAATTGATTATGGTGATAACTGCTATTTTCGGTCTTTCTCCTAATCAATATATATGAGATAAACTGTTCGTTATTATTGGTTTTAGATTTTTCTATCTTTACGTAGATATTTTATACTTAAGGTTTTAACAACCCCAAACAAACAGATTATCGCCTAAAAGGGTCACGTCACAAGATTTAAATAACACAGGTCTACAACCAAAAATTTGATTTGATGATTTTGGCTAATCTCTGTGTTTCTCGGTGTGCTGAGGCCGAGAATGAAGTCCGTTTTTCTCTATCACGTACAGATTTTTTTCAAATCCACAGAACATAATATACCTGCTATACACATAAATTTGGTAAGAAGTAGGTTTTTTTTTTTCCAAACGATTTCTCTTTTTATAAACAGACATCTTTCACTAGGTGGTGTAGGCAATGACTCCCTCAGTAGATGTTGTAGGCCTGAGGGTGTCTAGGCACGACCTGTTCAGACAGGAACGTACTTGTTTGGTCTCAGATGTCACCGTCTGAAGCTAAACGAGATTGAACCTGTTGTATCAGGAACTTGGAGCTAAATTTCTGTTCATTCTCTCAGTTCAGTAGTATCAACTGTAGTGAACACATTCACTGAGGTCTCTTAGTTGTGTCAAAGTGATTAAGAACGTATTTTAAGGTTTGAAAGTGCATTTAGACAAAATGTCTCATCGTCGTTGTGTTACCAGTCCAGCCTACTGTTGATTATAATCATTCAGTTTTATTATAAATAAATTTATAAAATGTTTTTGGCTTTTTCTGAAATTTTATTGAAATTATTATCATTGCTTCATAATCGTGCATTCAGGCCTTAATTCTCTCTTAAATAAATATGCGTGGGTCAAATAAAATTCGTTGTTTCTCCTTTCTTCAGCCTTTGAGATATTTCAAGTCTCCTTATATTTTTTTCTAGCGTCCACCATATTTTCAGATTTAATTTTGTGAATTTAAATTAATTATGTATTTGAAAGAAAATGAGCTCTTGGACAATCAGCTATGATTAATACTACTATTTCTAGACGTTTCTATGTCTAGAAATAATATAAGTACTTTTAACATAAATTTTTAACAGCTTTACTACAACCTAAAAGAGATACTTCAGAGGATTCATATAATTCAATTTCAATATCTCCTTTATTGATATTTACAATCTGTACAAATATGTACAATAAGTAAATTTGAACTAACAATGGCAACACACTGGATGAGATGAGGGGAGAAGGCAGACATTACTGCTACTCCCAATAAAATTGGTTGAACTATGTACACTATTTACAATATTTACACAATTTCTTGCAATAAGTTGTCTCGTGGCCAATGGCGGTGGAGGCGGCGAGGATTATCAGGAATAACATTGGAAGAGAGGGATCTGCCAAGAGGATTGGGGTGGGCTGGGAGTTTAGAGAAAAAGGTCAGGAAACGGGATTTGGCTAAATCATGGACAAAGGGTATATCAGTGTCTCGGTGGATGGTTAGGTTTGAAACGTAGAAAGGAGCGCTAAGGATTTTACGGAGGACTTTGGATTGAAAACGTTGGATAATGTTTATATTTGATGGCTTAGCTGAACCCCATAGTTCTATCCCGTATGTCCATATCGGTCTTATCATAGTCTTGTATATTGTAAGTTTGTTTTTTGTTTCAAGTTTTGATTTAGGTCCAAAAGTCGTCGGAGAAGTCCAAAGCGTTTGTTCAGTTCTAGTCTCTTGTGTTTTATGTGTGTTTTCCAGGTAAGTCGCTTGTCGAGGTGGAATTGGGGTATTGGGATATTGTGAATTTTTACAGGAGGGCACTCAGCTCGTCGCAGGGTGAAAGTTACTTGCGTACATTTCTCTGGGTTCATTTGAATCCTCCATTTGTTTACCCATTTCTCGACGTCATTGAGGTAGGTTTGCAGTTTTTCAGATGCCAATTTAGGATCGGGAGAGGAAATAAGGAAGGCAGTGTCATCGGCAAATGTACACGTTACAATATTTTGGGTTGTTGGGATATCTGAAGTAAATATAGAATAAAGGAGAGGAGCAAGGATACTGCCTTGGGGGACACCTGCTTTAATGGTTCGAGGAGAGGAAATTGAAGAGCCGTATTTAATATGGAATGTACGATTTTCAAGATACGATTTTAGGATAAGATAGAAATGGAAAGGAAGGAATGTTTTGAGTTTGTAAAGAAGTCCGGGATGCCACACTCGATCAAAGGCCTGAGCCACGTCAAGAAAGACACCGGAACACAAGCCCTTTTGCTCGAGTGTGGAGGACGATTCATATAAACATCCAGTTTTAATAGAAATAAATTTCCAAAAGGTTTCGACTAAGTTGCAATTTAATGAAAATCAAGTCTATTCCGAATTATTTAAAAATACATTTTCATTACTTTCTTGTAGATCTTCGTAATAGAAATTTCCAGATGAAATTTCTTTCTCATTTTTTTTTAGCCTTGGTGATATTTCAATCCTTTTTGTATCCCTTCTTGTTCTCTCCAGATTTAAATTTATAAATTTAATTATGTATTAGTAAGAAAATGAGCTTTTGATTAAATCTAGAGAGATGTAGAGTTTATGAGGTAAATAAACTTTAAATAATCAGCGAAATATTATAATTAGCAGCTGCTCAGCGGCACAAATTAAAAAGTAATTCGACGAACTCGGCTAATTTGCTTGTGTCAATTCCCAGCGGTTGAAGGATGCTCCTCTTCCAGCCTGCCGTTTTCAACAATTTTTTATCGCCTTCTAAAAATTGTATTTTTTTATATTTTTCTTCATAAAAATTGATGCAGTTTATAATTACAACCTTTTTTTATTTTTCCTTTTTTCTTCTTCTACAAACACATAATAACACAGGCACACAAAATAAAAATGTGGTCTTTCCCAAAGACACCATTCATATATTCCGATGTATTTCGACACGCTGAATCCGAATCCGGAGTCCGTTTCACTCCAGCACGTTAGGTTTAAGAGCATTTGAAGGTCAAATTTCGTATGAAATGGTTAAAGAAGAAACAAATTTTAATAGTTCAAAGTTATATAACATTGGCTCTCCTGAACAATTACAAATATGTGGTACGGTGCCCTTTACCTCCGAAGTGCAGATATGTATTGTGTCTTTAGAAAAGACCACTTTTTTTATTTTGTATGCCTGTGTAATGTTAGTCTTTTGCGAGAACATATCAACACATGATTTCATCTCCAGAACGGTCCCACGCACACAAACACTTGAATACTCACTATCTTCACTGTTGAATGAATACGGTAAATTGAGTCATATTTTTAAATTTTTTCTTCATAAAAATTGATGCAGTTTATAATTACAACCTTTTTTTATTTTTCCTTTTTTCTTCTTCTACAAACACATAATAACACAGGCACACAAAATAAAAATGTGGTCTTTATTATGTCCCAAAGACACCATTCATATATTCCGATGTATTTCGACACGCTGAATCCGAATCCCGAGTCCGTTTCACACCAGCACGTCAGGTTGAAGGGCATTTGAAGGTCAAATTTCGTATGAAATCGTTAAAGAAGAAATAACTAGAGCTTCCATGGTTTTGAGGGTCGCTGAATTCAAATCCGAGGTCTGTTTCACCCCATGGGCGCAAAACCAATGTCATTTCAAGGATAAATATGTCTATTTTGCAAAAATGAATTTTTGACTGTAGATTCAGTTTTTTCAAATAAATATATGTTTACTATTTTGGACGAATATGTTTATTTTGCAAAAAAAAAAAAAAAATTAATATGCAGTCAAACATTCATTTTTGCAAAATAGACATTTTTGTCGTAGAAATGACTTTTATTTTGTGCCGATGGGGTGAAAAAGACCTCGGATTCGAATTCAGCGACCCACAAAACCATAGAAGCTCTAAGTAAAGATGGAATGGTTGGGATTCGGCTAAATAAACCTCAATATGATTTTGTTTTAAAAAAAATCAATATTTCGGGCGTTTCGGCTACTCATTGGTAGCCTTCGTCAGCTAAAATGACAAAAAAAAATTAATACAGAAACAAAAAAAAATTATAATTGTGATAGGTAACAGAACTATAGATACAATTAACTTATAAAAGATTTTAATAGTAATTAGTAACATTAATTGATTTTACAAAGAAATAAGAAACTACATACCAATGACAAATATAGTAGCTAATGGTAACATTAATTAATTTTACAAAGAAATAAGATACTACATACCAATGGAAATGCCGAGCGGCAGAGGAAGACCAAGGTTGGCAATTAAGTAACCATTGTGAAAGTGTCTAAGGAAAAAGGAATCTACTGGGGTATATGTAACTGGAAACAGGAAGTGGTGGGAGAAAGGGCGGTAAGGATCAAAAGGATGTTTATGACATTTTATGACAGGAAAGGAGAAAAAGGTGTTAATGGAAGGATACCCAAGGGGCATGGTAAAAATCTAGGTGGGAGGTCGGGAGAGTATTTGGAAAATATTAGCGTACATAGGAGAAATGCCTTGTTGGTCAGTTACAAAACTGATACAAAATTTGACCTTCAAACGCCCTTAAACCTGACGTGCTGGGGTGAAACGTACTCCGGATTCGGATTCAGCGTGTCGAAATATATAAAAATAAATCTGTACCCCGGAGGTAATGGACACCATTTTTTATTAAATTGACTTAACAACATGTTCTTAATGTGGGGTTTCTGATCTATATAATGGTATAGGGTACTAAGTCATGTTCCCATAAATAACGAAGATAAGACAGGGAAAAATAAAATCATGTCCGTTTTCATTAGACGTAAAAGACACCATGTGGAGGACTTGGTTTTGTTTGGATATGATCAATACTTACAATTACCTATCAATGCCAATAACAATGTGAAAACTAATGAAGAAACAAATTTTAATAGTTCAAAGTTATATAACATTGGCTCTCCTGAACAATTACAAATATGTGGTACGGTGTCCTTTACCTCCGAAGTGCCGATTGTGTCTTTAGAAAAGACCACTTTTTAGCACTTTCCTCCGAAGGAAAGTAGCTATTGAGGTTGGACTCATGACGGAATTTTTGAAAAATTTCTTCAAATCTTTATCGATCCTACCTAGTAGACACCGAAAATGACCCCCGTTAAAATTTATATATATATATATATATATATATATATATATATATATATGTGTGTGTCTGTTAACACGATAGCGGCCAGAGTTTTTGTTTTTTCGTAACGAAACTTGGTATATAGCATTCAATTAGCAAACGATTGAACGAGTTCGTTACCCACGAAAATCGGTCCACCGGAAGGGGGGGTTTACCCCGAACCCAAAACACTAATTTGACCATTTCAGCCGTAATACTTGTTATATTTCAACGAAACTTGGTATTCGTAGTGGTAATATAGAGAGAAAAGTGAGATATAAAAATGAACTAAATCGGTTCATAAGGAGGGGGGGGGGTTTACTCCGGACCGACAATACCAATTCGCCACTACCAGCCGTGATTTTAGGTATATTTCGACGAAACTCGGTATTCATAGTGGTAATCTACAGGTAAATATGTGTTGTAAAAATAAACTAAATCGGTTCATTAGGAGGGGGGGTTTACTCTAGACCCACAATACCAATTCGCCACTACCAACCGTGATTTTTGGTATATTTCGACGAAACTCGGTATTCTTAGTGGTAATCTAAAGGTAAATATGTGTTGTAAAAATAAACTAAATCGGTTCATTAGGAGGGGGGGTTTACTTCGGACCCAAATTACTAATATACTCATACTGGTCGTAATTTCTGCTGTATTGTAACGAAACGCGGTATACGTCGTGGGTAACTCATGAGAAAGAAGTGTTGTAAAAATCACCTGAATCGGTCAATCGGAAAGGGGGGTTTACTTTGTAATATATTTCAATAGAAAAGCCAGCCATACATAGGTTCACAAAGGCGCCGCAAGGAGCGCTAGAGGGTCTGTATCCGGTTCCTGCGTTAGATCAAAATACGATAATATGAGGTTTTTTGTATTTATTACGTAGTGTAGTAGGTACCATGTGTAAACATAACTCTGGAAGCAAATTAATAATTTACCAGTTACTCGTTACAAAATTAAAAGAGAACTATTCATGTTTTTATTTTGTTTATGTAAAATATTTTAAGCAAATTGTTCTGGAAAGCAGTCTACACTACCCAAATTCTGAGGAAAGTGCTTAGTTATGCAGCTCCAGCGTGACGGACTTTTTATTTTGTAATGTGTAATGTTAGTATTTTGCGAGAACATATCAACACATGATTTCATCTCCAGAACGGTCCCACGCACACAAACACTTACATACTCACTATCTTCACTGTTGCATGAATACGGTAAATTGAGTCATATTTTTAATTTTTTTTTAGGTTTTCTGTAGGAATATAGCAGATTACATTAATGGCAGAATTTTTGAAAACGTTCTTTTAATTTTCATCGATCCTACCAACTATAAATGACCCGAAGTCGAATAGAATATCTTGCCCTGAGTCATTACAAGTAAATTTCACATCAATAAGCATGGGTGTATATAAGGGGGGGCTGGGGGGGCTGCAGCCCCTCCTGATTTTGATTTGATGGTAAAAACTTGTCGTAAAACCCTTAAAAATAAATTAAATAAGATCACTTAGTTCATAAAACATATTTTATTTTACGTGTAATAGCGTTTTAGTTGTCTAAAACTATTCCAAGCTCTAAATTTTTAGTATTTCATACCCCTGAAATGGTCTCAGCCCCCCCCCCCACGAAATTTTCCCAGCCCCTCCCGAAATTATTTTCTATACACGCCCATGTCAATAAGTGGATTTCAGGTCAAACTCTTAAAAAAAATATGTAAATAAAGTCGAACTGAAAATAGGCGTCCAGTGAGAGGACTTCTAGGACTTGTACATCTATGAGTGGAACTATTAGAAGTCATCACTTCTATATCTCAAACTTATTAACAACTTTACCGATTCTACAATCACAGACGGCTTTGTTCTGCATAACAGATCATTCAGTCTATTTTGTAACAGATTCCGCCGCCTTGCTCAATCCACTAGGATATGCATTCAAGGAGTCCGCCACATCGCTCCCTATGGTGTTCGCAAGGACTAGCGAGATGATACCCATAAGTTATACATAATAAGTAGAGCCCATTTTCGTTTTACTTTTCAATGACTTTGATTTTTAAGGATATAAACTCAGTTTTAATCCATAACTAAAAGAAATGTCAAGAAACTATCGCCAACTTTGTTACATACAAGGCAATTCATTCATTTAAGCAGCCTTATTAAGTTCGGCCTTGGGAAACTAGTCCAGTAATAAACCCCAGACGGGAAATCTATGAATGAACTAGTTGACCATATGCCGCGCCCGGTGGTTTTGTGAATGAATATTTACATTTCCTGTTAAGGGCGTTTCATTGATATAGGTAGGGAATGTAAACCCATTGAGAAATAGCCCGCACGGGGCCGTGAGAAACCGCCGCTCTACTCGACTGTAATTATAGCTATTTCAGTCGGACTGCCTTCCGAGGGAAGGTGCTTCTTCACCTTTGCAGGAGCCGGCCTGCCAAAGCTATATCCGTTATCACCTCTTATCAGCAGGCGGCGTGCCAAAGCAATATCCATTATCACCTCTTATCAGAAGGCGGCGTGCCAAAGCAATATCCATTATCACCTCTTATCAGCAGGCGGCGTCCCAAAGCAATATCCATTATCAACTCTTATCAGCAGGCCGCGTTCCAAAGCGATATCCATTATCACCTCTTATCAGCAGGCGGCGTGCCAAAGCAATATCCATTATCACCTCTTATCAGCAGGCAGCGTACCAAAGGGATATCCGTCATCCCCTCTTATCAGAAGATCAATTGTTTGATAATGAGGCGGATTGTCGGAATTCAGCCTTAATTCGTATGTTTATTTCTGGTTTAGGAAGTCAATGAATAGTCAAAACTAGTCAGATTTCCGAGAATTCCGGGGAAATCCGGTTGTCCATGTTCCAAAGTCCAAGTTTAGGACTTCATTGTGAAATACGTTCCATATGCCTTGACAATCATGATTGATAAGAATGATAAAGCAGTCCATAAAGTTATTGTCGAAAACCAAGCATTACAGTGCTACCACAGGCTGGCCATGCTCCATAGTCCAAGTTTAGGACTTAATTCTAAAATAAGTTCCATAAGTCTTGACAATCATTATTGATAAGCCAGCCCATAATGTTGTTGTCGAAAAGCGGGCATTAAAGTCCCTACCACCGGCTGTCCATGCTCCTTAGTCCAAGTTTAGGACTTAATTCTGAAATAAGTTCCATAAGTCTTGACAATCATGACTGATAAGAATGATAAGCCAGTCCATAATGTTATTGTCGAAAAGCGAGCATTACAGTCACTACCAGCGGTTGTCCATGCTCCATACCATCGCCCATCCCTTGACAATACACTAATTACAGGAGAAGATCCAGGTAGGAGTTCCAGGTGCGGCTCCCACGCTCGGAGTCTCGTGTTTTTATGGACCACACGCTCTAGTACACGTGGTCTCGAGGATGGCTCTCGTTTCGGCACACACACCTTCTGCTTTTTCAGAAAATCGCCTGCTCCTCATCTATTGATCCTCTTCTATACAAACTCAACCATCGTCACGTGCAGGGCTTTGGGCGTTTCTGGTCACTTTTGCATTGGGTCCATGACTGGTATTACGTTATTTTGGTATTATTATTTATTTATTAAACTTCTAACACCCACTTAAGCATAATAAAGACTTTTGAAAACGTTATCTACGGGTAATCACTCTTTCTAGACAGGATATGGTTCATGCCTTTACTTTTCTCGAAAGAAAATCCACTATCCTTAGCATTACGTATATAGGAAATAATTGGGGGGGGGGCTGGAAACATTTGGCGGTATGGAATACTAAAAATCTATAACTTGGAATAGTTAGCAATCTAAAACACTATTACACCTAAAAAAAAATCTAAACTAAGTGGTGTAATTTTTTTTATTTTTAAGGTTTTTAGGACACATTTGTACCCATTAAGTCAAAATTTGGGCGGGGGCTGCAGCCCTCACAGCTTCCCCCCTTATATATGCTCCTGATACTTAATGCGATTCGAACCCACAAAAGACACATAGTGCTCAAGCGTTAACGTTATTGGCCACCGGGACTCCTGTTATACCCTATTTCGCTTCAGAGTAAATTAGAGTCTCTAAGAAAAAAGTTAACATTAATTTTGCCAGGATGCAAGAAAATATTCGTACTCAAATTTTCCGAAGTATTTATTTCGTTCCACTCAATTTTTTTTATCACGGTATAATGCATTTTTTTAGTCAGTTTCTTTATGGGGGCATATTCGTCTACGTTTTGACCCGATAAAAAAATCCAATATACTGACGAGAAATGTTACGGGTTTTACAACCCATATTTCATGCACAAACCGTTTGCTGAAATTGTTCTGTTCTCAATCTCAATTGCAATCTGGTGCCAAATAATAAACATTTTTTCTGAAATATTAACTTAATAGTTTAGATTTTTGGCGTAACCTTGATTTATTTTTTTACAAATTTAATGCTACCAAGCATTATTACCCAGACGTACCAAGCATTATTTTTTTTTATTGTATGTTTAACATTGTCTATTAACCCCGGATTATCTATAGGTTTTCATTCTTTTATAATGCCAACAGCACGAGCTCGGTCACCCATTCAGGTACTGGCCACTCCCGACGTTCCTTAACTTCGGTGATTTATGGGAACCGGTGTATCAACTTGGCAATGGCCGTTATTGTTTCGAAATATTAAGTCGCGCAAGAGTGGGGAAAATATGTTTATTGTATCTTTTTTTAAAAACCATCCGGTCGAATTGAAACATTTTATTACTCACAATTTCATGATCTAAATGTTCGGCGATAGTGAACGTTATAATTTTTTTCTTCAGAAAAAGTTTAGAAAATCCGTGAAAATGTTGAGGTGTTTTACATATTATGATTCTACCTCCGTTTCGAGACTTCCACCGATTTTTTTGCAGCAAAATTATTAACGGTCTACGATTCCTTTTCAATCAATAAATGAGCTATAGATTGAAAATGATTGGTACCAACACTGCACCTTGTGCAACTCACTAGAAATGTCCTGCCTATCGCCTCCCAGCTTGAACAGACTACAAGTACGACCCGTTTCTTCAGACATTACAACCCTCCCTCCGTCCTGTCCATATAGGTAGCCATTAGTAACCTGGACTGATTTCTATTCCCGGCAATTATTCCCCAAGAAGGGTTTAAAAATCGTGGGACTTAACGAGTATAATCGTTCGCCGATATCGGAGAATACCGATGCGTGTTTTTATATCTTAAAAAGGTCTTGGCTATATCTCCATTCACCGTGAGCAATTAGTACTCTAATTGTGTTGGATTTTAGAGATTAAAGAAAGGTTTAATGGCCTACAATTTTTTTTTTTTCTCAAATCATATGACTTTTTATTTTAATTAGGGCTGAGGTTAACTCATTGGTAGAGCACTGGACTAATATGCTGGACGACCTGAGTTCAAATCCCGAGCAAGCACTAAAGATTTTATCTTCTAGTGTCATTGTTCTTGGGTTGGATTCGGGTCCCAGACCATCCCTAGGCCAACCCACCCTTTAATTAATTTATTCATAGGTATCTGCAAAGGGGACAAATCAGGCGGCGCACAGTGGGCAAAAATGCACTTTTAGGGCGACAAAATTATTTTTTTTTGTGTTTTCAATATTTTTGAGGTCACTGAGTAAGGGAAAAATATTTTAAAAAATCGTTGACCCATAGTTTTTAGTATATCCAACAAACAAATGTTTTGACATAATAGATAAAAATTGGGAAAACATTTTGTAAATCTATGGAACGTTTAAGTAGTACCTTTTTGCATCTATTATTTACATAAAAATAATACATATATTCTTAAAAAGTAATACATAGGCTATAATTCGAAAATAAATAACAAAAATAGACTAACAACTTGAAGAAAAAAGTAATTGTACTGACTTGTTTTTTTAATAATAACAAATATATACAATTATACTATGCACTAAAAACGAAATATCTATCAATCATAGTCTGATTCAATACTGCTACATCCTTCAGCATTTTCTTTTGACAAGTCAGTATCGTCTGTCTCATTTCTAATGACAGTTCTTGAAGTGGATCATGTGGTAAACTACACTTCAATAGGCTAATTACATATACATCGGTAACATGAAATTTAAATAAACACGTATATTTTCTGTTCAAAAAATGGAAAAGTAATTACAAGAACAAAACTGCAATAAACACTAGAAAAATGTTCCCTTTCTTACAGTCCGATTAATATTCCCTTCCGTCGCCTGTTCATGATCCAAGAAAGTAAATATTTACATTTTACCTTAATCCTACTAATACTAGACAGTATTTAGTAAGTGATTTGTAAAATATTTTTTTGAATTTTGTCCACCTAAAAGGTGATTTTCGCCCACTGTCTTTCGCCGCGGATTCTTCAGCTTCTATCTGACTGCCTAAACTAAATTTAAATTTGCATTAAAAGGGGGAAGAAGGGGGAGCTGAAAGTCTCAAGACAGTAAAGTAGAAGGCTTATCGAAAACAAATATTTGGAAGTGGAACTTCTTTTTAAACCTTACTCAAACTTGAGTAAGGTAATCTAGTAATAATTTCATTAATATTTTTTTTCTTTGATATGCCTTTCTGTTATTAGATATATATTATGTATTTATAAAGAACATACCACTAGGTAATAAATCCATTGTGAAAAGAATTTATAAAATTTGCACACAATTTTTAAAACACACCTTACAAGGACCGTAAAGCAGAGGAAGAGCAAGTGACTAGCAATGGTTGCCTTCCTTATTGTTTTAAACAGGTTTGGGTTAAACTAGCTAAAAAAAATTGTTCTGTTTTCAATGAATAGAAGACTTGAGCACGTTTTGACATGTAAATTGACTTTCTACGACGACATCACATTTTCGACTTTTGTCGCCGTAAAGTAGTCGTTTTGCCCAGTGTGCGGCGGGAGGATAGTACTAAACACACTATCTCCCTTGTGTGCCGTATGGTGAAGAATCAGATACCTCTACAGTATCTGCCCCTCTGGGCCCTCGTTAGAGGACTGATTTTTTTTTGTTTAATTTCATTTTAATGACTAATGAATAAAAAAAATTGATTTTTCCAAGTGCCCATGGTCAAAAACATTAAGAAACCATAGTTATATATTAAGAAACCATCGTTTAAATTTATATGATTATATATATATATATATATATATATATATATATATATAAAACACCTGATGCCAAAACTGCAACATAAACTTGACCATAAAACATTAACTATCGGCAGTTTCAGATATAATTGACATTCCCCAAACCTTGGCTGAATTACTTATGACGGGAGCCAAAAAATAGAAAATACATTATAATTATAAAAACGAATAATACTTTACGACCCACTCTAACTGCAACTAAATTTAACATTTATTTTTCATTGTATTAATATTTCTAATCCCAAAAAACTTCTCGTTGATTGTTTTCACACCCAATAGAAATCTACTAGTTTTTAGGGAGATGATGTGCTTTGTAGCAAATAGAAATACCGATGCGTGTTTTTTACATATACATGTTATCGATATAACATGTGTAGGTTAGTATTAAATCTGTCCTGCTTGTTTTTACAGCCCTGATGAAGGCTTGAATTTCAAGCCGAAACGTCGGCAACAATATAACCATTTTCATTTGTAAAATGTAGTTTTATTAAGAAGTAATGACCGAACCCCGACAATCCCTACCTTCGCTTCATCGACGGTCAACGATCTTCTCTCAACGGAAAACATAAAAACTTTTAACAGAGGAGTATGTGACAAACATTGGGACGGGATTGTATTTGTTTTTCTACCCATATTCCGCTCCGCTGCGGTGCGCTCCGCTGTATGTGTGTTTCTACCCTAAAACGGGAGTACAATGAAGCACCTGTTTGTTCGCACGAGCTATGCTAGATCCCCACAAGCATGGAGCGATAGGTTAGCTCGTGCAAACGGAAGGGGAGATTGAAATAGGGGTTCAGGAACCGAACTGACTTCGTTTGGATTAGGCATTTATATAGGGGGAACAAGCCCTGAATAGCACGCGCCAACATGGAAGCTAATTGTCAAAGGGGAAGTCCTCGAGGGCGAGACGGAATTAATAGTTATAGCAATAGGGGTGGTGGATAACTGGGGTTGTTACAATCATGGCGGTGGCGCGTGCGCCCATGAGGGTTGGACTGCAACAGGTTGTAGTATCGTCAGTTAAGGGGGGAAAGCCACCCCTTATTGGCTTTAAGTGAATATCAGAAGGGTGTGATCTGTGCCGCTTAGGGCACTCTTCTAAACGGTCCCTGAAATGAGAAAATTCCCACCATCGGGGGGGGGGGGACTCGAACCCCATCTCCCGCATGAAAGGCCAAGGCGTCAGCCATTAGAGCACAGCGAGACCCTACATCACAATTGCTTATGAAATATAACTAACGAGCTTCTTCCATCTTCAAAATACCCAAACAAATAATTGTTTGTTGTTTTTTTTGTGCTGCTTTGCTGGGCTTCATTATGTTTGTATTTTTGGGTTTCGGCTTCTCTCCCGAGCTGTGCTACTCTTTATTTGTTCGTTATATTCCTCTGGGCCCTTTTAAAGGTTCTTCTGACTAAATTCAGCTCGTTGGACGAGATGGGTAAACCGAAGGAGGTGGAAACGGAAGAAAGCGTTCTTAACTCGTTAGAAACTCAATGTCATTCCCGACATTAATCAAACCCCGTTTCGAAACCACGAAAAATGTGATGATATTCCCCACAAGCCTTCGGGATGGACTGCCCGAAAATGCTCAAGAGATGTCAACGCACATTTGTTTCTGCGTATCAACTTCTAGGCTTATGAAGCCATTTTTAAAGCGATATCTTTAACCGTTTACGAGAAATGTTGACACAAAAAATTTTATAAACTAATTTTCAATTTTGGGTAAACGGTAACGCTTGATTCAGTTGGAACTTGCTCCAGACGTTTGACATCCATGTGCTTTATCAGAAGGTAAACACCCCGGGCTATGAATTGTTATCAGTTATAGGTGGAATATTCATGTCTTTAAAGGACTCTATAGTGTTATAAAATATTTAGTTGCGTTCAATTGAGGTAGTATAATCCATGATGTGTTCCAGTGTTATCCAATAATGCTAATTTTAGAATTTGTACAAAATTTCTTGGGCTTAAAAGTAAAACATATGAAGTCAAATTTTTCTGATTTCATTTATTTTGGGTATTCTTCTCTAAGATCTTTACATCTTGGTCTTACTTCTCTTATAAACCAATAATATGTATTGTTGTATTTCAACAAGCTCAAAAGTTTATCATTTGACCCCAGAAAAAAAAATCACTTTCAACCATATTCTAAGAAAAATTATTTTAAACCCCATTCACTAGTGACATAAAAAGTAACTGCCTCCCCCAGGCAGATAATAAGGGCAGTTGTCAGAGACACCAGTTCAGAGAGTTGATTGACTCCAAATGAGACCCGCTGATTGACGGGCTTCATGTCTATTTGATAACTAATGATACACAATCAGACACAAATTGATCGGAAGAGAGTATTTCGACTTAGAAAGCCACTAGAAATCCCTTAATTGATAGGGGGCTAAAATCGATTTGGAAAAACGGACTATTTTTTCCCTTGTAATTTAGTGCCATGGCGCTGTTTCCTTCAAGTGTAACTCCTTAAGAAATCTTAATAAGTACCTTTCAGGATATTTTAGAAAGTTGAATTGGATTCCGAGTGGCACACTCAAACAGAAACACGTGCGTAGAACGGAACAGGGTTATGAATGGTTTACAATCATTGGGGTATAGAACAACCCTTCATTGATTAGAGAGAAGAGTGTTTATTACAATAAAACGGCAACAACAATTTATTAACGCGTTTAAAAGGTTTTGAAACTCTGCCGTTACCAAACCCTGAGTTTTAATGTTTTCTAACTCAGCAGCAATATGTTAGGGTACGTTTACTTCTGATAGTTATTGCAGTATATTTAAGTCAGACAGAAACTGTGATTAATGTAAGCTGTAAACCAGGGCCGCCACATTTCAGAGCCGGGCCAGGGACCAGATCACGGGCCCCCACTTCTCAGTGCCAGAATGAAAATTCTAGTACTTTGCTATAGGACTTTGGGCATTTTAAAATTATTTTCATCTTCAGTATTGAGCAAAATGAGAATAACAGCCGATAATCGGTGCTGCAAAGGTCACTTTCGGTACTTTTTTTCCAATTAGCGAGGAGGCCCGGGACAACTGTACCCGGTTGCCCCCCCCCCATGTGGCGGCCCTGCTGTAAACAATTTATGCCTCAGATATCGCACTAGTATTTCTAAAGTGACACAACTCAAAAATCGGTGTTTTTCAGTAATGACTATGAAAGACATAGTAAATATCTCTTTATCAACCATCAAAACTGTATGTACCTAGCTTCAGAGCTTGTACACAAGACACTCACTATAAAGTCAATCCATATCAAGTGGTCCAATGGTGGTTCCTTGACCATTTTCGACAACATTTATATTTTTGCCATCAATGGCAGTTTTCTGGTATTGGACTTCAAAATATTCAAAGGCGCTAATGGCCAAGTTGTAGATGCGCCGTAAAAAAAAAAAAAAAAAAAAAAAAAAAAAAAAAATAAATAAAAAAAAAAAAAAATAAATAAAAAAAAAAAATAAAAACTATAAGAATATGATTTACCAGTCTTAAGAAAATGAGTTTTCCGTAAGAGCTTATAAACTGAAAAATCAGCATGCGCATTGAAACAAACATGGCTGCCATTTTCAAACGGTTGACTGTAAAAAAAATATTTAAAAATGGTTTTGAACTAATGATTCCATGTGTAATTGGTGGTAAAAATATCAATTTTTTCTAAAATGGTTAAGCAACCAGGTTATTTTTTTCTGGGTCATTTCAAATGGATTGACTCTATATGAAATTTCAAAAATAACAATCAATACAAAAAATAAGGTTATACAGCTCTCCACCTATTGAATAAAATATGACTTTTTTAAAAAATTTAATACATGCCGTTTTTCTTAATATAAAACCCGTTTATCTTCCAAAATAATTAATTTATCGAATTTGTAGTGATTTAATTGGACTCAAAACAAAACAATACATGAAAAATGATATAAAGAAATCAGAAAGATTCAAGTACCTACAGCTTTGTTTCCCCAATTCGGGCGTTTGGCACCACTTTGCGCCGTTCAAACACGTTACTAAAGCAGGCTACAGAAGATTCAGGCAGGCCTGTCAGTTAGACCTGAACAGTCCGCCTGAAAGCCGGTTGCCTGAGTGTGTAAATATTCCGGCCGGTCTGTCGGTTAAAACTGTTCAGGCGGCCGGAATATATACACGTTCAAGTGACCGGTTTTCAGTCGGACTGTTCAGCTCTAACTGACTGGTCTGCCTGACCGTCTGTGTGCTCTTCTGGAATAAGCATGTGGATATAGTATACACTTTGAATATTTTGTATTTTGGTGTGAGTGTGCGTGTGTAAACACAAAATAGCCGGTTTTGAGTATTGGGTCATGAAACGACCTTTCCCGGAAGCTGGATTGAGTCATGGATTCAATATCATAAAGACGTGGTCCTCCCTACAAGAAGGGAGTAAACGCGCTACAATAACTCCACATTTCTTCGACCAGATTGTACTAAGAGATAAAAATAAAATTAAAAAACGAAGTCTAAGCTGGCCTGTTAATACCTAGTAATAAATCAACCATTTTTTTTTTATCCCTTTTATAAGCCAGTACCTCCGGCTTAACACCTAATATTCGACGCTTCTTCCTGTGGTTATAAGTCCTTGTTGCTTTCTTTGTCTATTTTTCTGTTTGTATTTTTATTTTGTCCCCCTTTTCGGTCCTCGTCTTACGCAGTGAGGTTTCAAAAGGTCATAAATTATAGAGCAATGCCCGAAAAAATGGTGCATATCTTTCAGCTTTCTCTCACTTCTTACCACCGGTTCACGTATTCACGTATTATAAGGCTGGAAAAAAAGGAAAAATAAAAATGTAAATAGGCTGTCTAATTGAAAAATACAATATTTTATGCAAATGTCCTGCTTTTTTTTCTTTTTTTTTTACTCACAGAATATTCAGCATTTTAAATACGTTAAACCACTAGGAGATCCGATGAAGTTTCACCTCGGGGATATATATCAAGTTTAGTTGCACCTAAGTTCTTTGGTTTTTGTAATAGATCTCTTGAAGTTGCATGAGCCAATATAAAAATCTACATTCTGTAAATATTAAAGCCCCTCAAGCAGAAAGTCCATAGGGGTAGCAGAATTTATAAATTAGTTGCAATAACATTTGTGCGCGCCGCCTAAGCACGCACATACACACACACACACACACACACACACACACACACATAGCCACATACACTAACCCACATCCATGCAACCTCACTCATTCATTCACTCACAGACATAAAACACAAAATTAAAACATTCATCCTGTTCACGCCTTTCAAGTTCATATAAAGCACAATCAAACTGATTATTAAATTATTCTTATGTTTTTAGATTTTATTTATTAAAGTTCCATTTTTTTTCAATGAATCTTAATTGGTATCTCAAGTTATCAGCATTATATCCAAGGATTTCATCAATAATGTCTCATAACTTAAACTCTTCTACATTTGACGAGTACATTCGGCATTCTGTTAATAAATGGCTCACTCTTATAAACAGGAAGTTTGCAACGCTTTGAGATTTTATTTTGCATTTTTCTCGGAACATTAAGGCAAAATAATAACTGTACCTAGGGATAAGAATTAAAAGTCCGTCACGCAGGAGCTGCATAACTAAGCAATTTCCTCAGAATTTTCTAGTGTATACTACATTACTGAATCATTTGCTGTAAATAACCTATACAAATAAAATAAAAACGTGAATAGTTCTGCTCATTTACATTTCTTATGAGGACTGTTCAATTATTAATTTTGTAAATAATTTCCTTCCAGAGTTATGTTAATACATGATACTGTACTACTTACTAAATACACAAAAACTTCATTTTCCGTCTTTTGATCTGACGCAGGAACAGGATAGAGTCCCATTAGTGGGAGATAGCGCTCCTCGCGGCGGCTTTGGGAACCTACGTCTGGCGGGCTAATTGAAACAGAGTTTAAAGTAAACCCTCCTTTCCGATAGACCGATTTACTTCATTTTTACAACACTTCTTTCTCATGAGGTACCCACGACGTATACCGCGTTTCGTTACAATACAGCAGAAATTACGACCGGTAAGAGTATATTAGTACTTTAGGTCCTGAGTAACCCCCCCCCCTCCAAATAACCCGATTTAGTTTATTTTTACAGCCCATTTTTCTCTGTTGATTACCACAACGAATAGTTTCGTTGAAATGTAACAAAAATTACGGCTGGTAGTGGTAAATTAGTAATGTGGGTCCGGAGTAAACCCCCCCTCCTAATGAACCGATTTAGTTTATTTTTACAGCGTATGTCTTTCTTTAGATCAAAATAACGAATACCGAGTTTCGTTCAAATATAACAAAAACTACGGCTGGCATGGTCAAATTAGTGTTGGACCGATTTTGGTGGTTAACGAACTCTTTCAAACGTTTGCTAATTGAACGCTATATACCACGTTTCGTGAAGAAAAAACAAAAACTCTGGCCGCTATCGTGTTAACAGACATATATATATATATATATATATATATATATATATATATAAATTTTAACGGGTGTCATTTTTGGTGTCTACTAGGTAGGATCGATAAAGATTTGAAAAAAGTTTTCAAAAATTCCGTCATGAGTGCAGCCTCAATAGCTACTTTCCTTCGGAGGAAAGTGCTAATACGTGCAAAGATTACACAGTACCTGCGAGTCGGATTTTTTTATTATTTTTTTTTTATCAAGTTGTTTCGACTGCCTGGGGCCATTAGCACCACCTACTGAATCACTGAAAGCCAATTCTCTTCCAAAGCCCCATCCACTACAACTTCTAGGTTAAACACCCTAACAATAACCACCTAGAACCTCCTAGAGATTTAGAAAATACGATATAAAGGCGGGCTAAGTATGGTGCCCTGCGGGATTCCCTCCCATTTCTCTCCTATAATAAACGGTTCCTCGCTTCACGCCGCCTCACTTCTTCGCCAATCCGAGCATTATTATAATTAAAGCCTACTGTGTTGAAATTAAAATGCCACTTAGCCGGTCGACTTCCGCACTTTCTAATAAATATATCTGTTATTAAGTTATGGATATTAGAAACCTCTTTCGCGAATTTAATGGTAGCAAATTGAGATTAGGGCCCCCTCAAATTCGGCAAAACGTAATTATCTCTTAAACTACAATGTTTAAGTTGTTTATGTTTGGCTTAAGGTTTCATATATACACATACATATACATACATATATATATATATATATGTATGAATGTACCACCCCATTTTACATGTTTTGTTTACATACTGAAATACTGCTAAGCTTTGAGATATTCACAGAAATTTATTATTTAACAGTCAAATTTGGTACTGTTTGGTAGAGAACAATAAGGGAATAAATATTGTCTACAAAAATGGTCCGAAATTGATGAAATTTTTCACAAAAATACTTTGTTTCGAACTAAAAGTAAAGTTCTTTATTCAGAAGAGTCCACTTACTGAAACACTTTTGGAAAATCGTAACGCTCACGGTTTCACGTTACTTAGCTTCCAGGTGCACTTTGTATATGCATTTTGACTTAAGGAATCGAACAAACCACTCTAAAAGCGATATCTTTAACCGTTTTAGAGAAACTTAATTATTGACATTCTTACAAACTAAGGCAATATAAATTTTGGTTACATTTGGAGAAAAAACATTTTTTATGAACCGACATCAGCAGTATTAGGTTTTTTGTATACTATATAAAATATCTGGAAAATGTATGCCGAATCACGGTTTTATCACCACCTAATGAATGTATCTTGTATATGGTGCGAATTTTGTTAAGATGATTTCAACCGAATAAAATTGCGCCGAAGGTTTCAAACATGTTGGTTCCGTTCCATTTAACAATTTTATCAATTTTCCTGCGTTTTTATATGTTTTAAGCAAAAATATTAGTCCAATCGGGAATAAATAGTGGAAGTTGGCTGAATACGCTATCATTCGAAAACGTCTGTGGACTCAATGGAACCAAATTAACGCCCAAAAATCACGGATTTCTTTGACGTTTCATAATTCCAAAATACGCATTATTTATTTCTATTCCATGGTTTTAGAGCCTCTCCAGTATTCCAGGTGATTGGGATACACGGAAACGCGCTAGGATGAGTGAGTTCCTATGAGTCGCTTGAAATCCTACTCGACAACAGAAATGAAAGTGTCTTACATAAACTAGAAGCAATTTAGTGCTTGCACCACAATCACTGACGTCTTCCTCCCGACCTATTCGATCTAGGAGGGCGAACTCTATAATAGACACAGTGCTTCAGGGGTTGCCTTAGGCCGGGGCAATGAGATCACGTGCAGACACACGTGTCCCGCGTTAGTCACGAGACAGTCATCAGCCCAAGCTACCGGTCTCAGGCCACGATTTAGTTTTTCTTACATCCGCCGGCAGGTAGCGTGGGAGCGCTGCAACCCTCACGTACGCCCCGTAATGCCGCTATTAAACCTACGAGAATAATCGATTACCCATGTACGCCATACTCCTGGTAGTTTGCCTCAATCAAAGTCATTCCTGCCCTTTAACAACGGGCCCTGCTTATTCGAAGGAATTTAGACTTATAAGAACATCGCCATGTTAGCGCGGTTCCATAGTTGATGAAATAGCTGGCTCAGCGAACTATGATGTACCGGTATACTATGTGAAAATAAATTTGGTACACTATGGGATGGTTTTGGGTTTGGATGAAGCGATGAGTGCATCACTAAATCCTCACTAAGAATCTATGTGCAAAGAAGGTGTTGAAGTAATGGATCAAAGTTGAGGCGAAATAGAGGTAACGAGGCAAAGGAGATAAAATTCAATACCTCGGCACCTTGTCCGAAGTTTCTGGTCGAGATGGTGTGGTTCTGTCAAGAGTAAGAATAGGTCAACTTAGTATCGGCACAAAAAGAGTTTATACGGATCGCATAGTCTAGGAGGCCGTTGAAACCAAATGGACATTCGTTGTTCCCTCTCGCTGTGATAAATTCAGAGATTACTCTGCATTGTGGCGGAACAATTTGACGTTTAAGGAGTTAATTAATAATTAAAATTAAAATGTCGGAAAAAATCAAAACGTTTTTGAATCAAAACAAACCAAAATTTTAATTAATGTTGATTTTATGTGAGTGGATATATAGAGGATATTGGTTTTTATGTATGTTATTGTAGGTCTATTGTTCTGTTTTATTAATTTTTAATCCTTTTTAGGAGTATTATTTTTATGTTATTCTTCGTTGAGTAATCAAATTTCTTTAAGACAACTACAATTTGAAATAAATAACACTTTTATTGAAGGAGGTCGATGATGATTGACAGCTACTTTGACTGTCAATCATCATCGACCTCTTTCAATAAAAGTGTTATTTTTTTCAAATTGTAGTAGTCTTAAAGAAATTTGATTACTCAACGAAGAGTAACATAAAAATAATACTCCTAAAAAGGATTAAAAATTAATAAAACAGAACAATAGACCTACAAGATAGCTAATAAAACAACATTCATATAAAAATTCAATTTTATCGCCGACGTTTCGGCTTGAATTTGAAACCTTCATTAGTGACAGGAGGAGAGCAAGAATTCATTTTCTGTTATTGATCTGTTTGAACCTACTTCACTGGAGTTCAAAACCCTACTTGCACACGGATCAGTTCTTTCTCTACCCAAAGACCTGATGAAGGCTTAAAATTCATATGAAACGTTGGCAAAAATAACTCATTTTTGTATAAAAACCGTAGTTACATTATCACTCATGGCGGGATTCCGACAGTCGCCACCTTTGCAAATGATAAATGGGTGTAGAAGTTGTATAACATAGAACTTGAAATTATTCCTTGAGGAACTCCTGTTTTATCAAGAGTTTAACAAATTTGCGAGAGAGTAGGTTCTCAATTTTGTTTAATAGAAAATGTTGTACTTCAGACACACTCCACAGGTTAAATCGCCAACCAGGTTATAACGTTTTTTTCTATTCGAAGCATTAAAAATCTCAGCAAATTCAGGATTTACATGAAAACACACTAATGTCACGAAGTTCCTGCTTATTAGACATTTAAGGGGTCCTTAGATTAAAATTTGTTAAACATAGGTAGCTCTACCCTGAGGAATATGTACAGGCTCAGCATTAGCCAAAAATAGGTAAGAGCAATTAATCGTTTAAGATTAAATGATTGACTAAAGAATCGTTTTTTAACTATTTAATGACTCCCCATTTTTTCTGTCCATTCCATTAATCTCTAAGCCTTTATCCAATATATCATTAAGACAAGCCGAAAAAAAAATCCACGTCAATTCGACTACGTAGAACTCCACAACCAGTTATGCCCTAAGAGAGAGAGAGAACAAAAAAAACAAAAAAAAACAAGAAGATTTGGAGTGAGAGAAAAAAAAAAGTCGGCCGATGTGTAATTCGGTAGCTGGAAATAAACAAATCCCCCAGATAGTTGGGAGAGCGACCGATTATCTGTCCACCTGCCGTGAGTTCCCACGGTCCGACGCGCGCATGCTCTGACCTACTCCAAGCCTTCTCATGTAACTCAAACTCAAGGATATACAGGACAGTTAGAACCTCCTTTCCTTAAAGGAGAAATATAAAAAAATTAAAAAATATGAATACATATAATGTCAAGGACCTCTTGAGCAAATTGCTTAAAATATATACATACTTATCGATTAACTGAATATGAATTTTGCAATTGAGATTCAACCAAAAACATAAATAAAACATAGAACAGGTTCCGTCGTCCCTGCAATGTCAAGCTATCGAATACGCAAAAACTCGTTATTCAGACTTTCCTCTTGGATTGTGGACGATACGGCTTGTAGAAAATGGCCACAACTCTAACTCCTTTAGAATAGCCTTTAATGCCTTAAATAAAGTATCGAATAGACTACATTTTCAATATATTACTTCGTCAATTGATAGAATATGTTCGTTCTCTAGTTTGCTCCTTTTTGCACTTTCCTCCGAAGGAAAGTAGCTATTGAGGTTGGACTCATGACGGAATTTTTGAAAAATGTCTTCAAATCTTTATCGATCCTACCTAGTAGACACCGAAAATGACCCCCGTTAAAATTTATATATATCTATATATATATATATATATATATATATATATATATATATATATATATATATATATATATGTGTGTCTGTTAACACGATAGCGGCCAGAGCTTTTGTTTTTTCGTCACGAAACTTGGTATATAGCATTCAATTAGCAAATGATTGAACGAGTTCGTTAACCACCAAAGTCGGTTCACCGGAAGGGGGGGTTTACCCCGAACCCAAAACACTAATTTGACTATGTCAGCCGTAATATTTGTTATATTTCAACGAAACTTGGTATTCGTAGTGGTAATATAGACAGAAAAGTGAGATATAAAAATGAACTAAATCGGTTCATTAGAAGGGGGGGTTTACTCCGGACCCACAATACCAATTCGCCACTACCAGACCTGATTTTTGGTTTATTTCGACGAAACTCGGTATTCGTAGTGGTAATCTACAGTTAAATATGTGTTTTAAAAATAAACTAAATCGGTTCATTAGAAGGGGGGGTTTACTCCGGACCCAAATTCCTAATATGCTCATACTGGTCGTAATTTCTGCTGTATTGTAACGAAACGCGGTATACGTCGTGGGTAACTCATGAGAAAGAAGTGTTGCAAAAATGAGCTGAATCGGTCAATCGTAAAGCGGGGGTTTAATTTGTAATATATTTCAATAGAAAAGCCCGCCAAACGTAGGTTCACAAAGCCGCCGCAAGAAGCGCTTTCTACCACTAGAGTGACTGTATCCTGTTCCTGCGTTAGATCAAAATACGATAATATGAGTTTTTTTGTATTTATTACGTAGTGTAGTAGGTACCATGTGTAATCATAACTCTGGAAGCAAATTAATAATTGATCAGTTACTCATTACAAATTTAAAAGAGAACTATTCATGTTTTAATTTCATTTATGTAGGATATTTTAAGCAAATTGTTCTGGAAAGCAGTCTACACTACCCAAATTCTGAGGAAAGTGCTTAGTTATGCAGCTCCTGCGTGACGGACTTTTGCATATTCGTTTGACATGGTAGGAATGATAAACTGAACAAGACACAAATACTAGACAAATTATAACTCAGAGAACCGCATCAAAAGAAAAAAAAAACACCCATCTAAAAGAAAAAAATGTATTCGCAAATATTCACAAAGGAGTTATATATACCTTTGAAAAAAAATAAAATACTTGATGTAAATAGTACTAGAACCTTACTAACAGACATGCTAAAAAAAAAAAAAAAAAAAATAGAATGGCAAGTAAGTTCAGATCTAGTGCTGTCTATTGCTCATCTGAAAAAATTCACTAATGGATGATTAATTGATTTAGTCATAAGATTTTCTTAAATTCATTTTTAAAAACATGGGTTGCTCTTAAATAAATAAAAACATGGGGAGAGTTATTTTTTTTTTTTTTTTTTAGA
The DNA here is from genome assembly GCA_946811695.1 of Gonocerus acuteangulatus. Classification (NCBI taxonomy): domain Eukaryota; kingdom Metazoa; phylum Arthropoda; class Insecta; order Hemiptera; family Coreidae; genus Gonocerus; species Gonocerus acuteangulatus. The sequence continues at coordinate 57,108,828 of OX328131.1, forward strand.
TTTCGATTTATTTCTCATTATGAAAAATATATAATAAATAAATATCTCTAACATCTTCAATTAGAACTCAATCCTCATCAAAATATAACAAAAATTACATATTATAAGATCATATTACAATTATATCATTGGGCGCCCAAAACTTGCTACTACCCACAATTATCGGAACTTGTCAAAAGCAAAAGACTTAGAAATAATAAAACATTGGTTTCTAATCATCACCGAAGATAAGCACCGTCGGGCGTGGTCAGAGACCACGTAATGTAAGAGTTATGAAAGGATGGAACTAATAGCCCAGAATTTTATACGCCAAAAAATTACATTGTCTCTTAATATGGTGCTACCAAAAATTATTTATTTATAGTGTGCTCCACAAAAGTGGCAATAAACTCATTGGGACGGTAGAAGATTATTGTTGTATAAAAAAAAAAAAAAATAAAAATAAAAAAATAAATAAAGAGGAAAAAATCAAACAGAAAGATAAGATGGCGATATTAAATAAAACCAAAATAAAATATTACAGATATGTATACAAATAGAATATAAGTGTGTGGCTTTTAATTGATTAAGGAATATACGGATTTGCGGGCGAGAAAGGTTTAGCCGACAATAAATTACTCGTTTGAATGTCTCTCTTTTATAAACCTCGGTTTCTCAATCCTTTTCTAAAAACATTAAGAACATATAAGAAGCACAAAACTCCTCAAGTCTGCAGATGGCATGTTTTTTATAATATTTCAACTATTTAATTTCGTAGTTCCGTAACAAAAGAACAAAATTATGACAATAAAAGGAGAATAAGCAATTCGAGCCCGTTGTAAACCACTCCTAATAATGATATGAATATATTTGCATACTTTACTCAGGTATCGGCAGTACTGAAATGTCAACCTGAAAATCTAATTTTCTTCGGAATGTGCAAAAATTAAAGAGTTCAATCCAACACAATTCTACAGCAGGTCACCTGCTTCAACACGAAATATCTTTCCGGATTTCTGCACCTGAAGAAGACAGCCATTGTTTAGCCTCACTCCTCGTGACAGACGATCACCCAAGGAACGGACCGGTGCCTGAAAGAGACAGTACAGCACGGATTATGGATACAAGGACGATGGGGGGGGGGGGAGGATAGCCGGACACGGTAGAAAGCAGACTCTGCCCACCTGCCCGTCGTTCCCACGGTAACCCTTACAGCTGGAGGGGCGTGGCAGTCACATGCTCTGGAGTGTGGCTGACGTACAGTCCGCCTTATGGGCAAATCCAATAGGTACTTCTCAAATAGGACTATTCAAAAAATCCTACACCTACAGACAGAAGTACATTTTAGACTTAAAAAAAAAAAAAAAAAAAAAAAATCTAAAAAGAGGTGTTCATCGAGGAACGATGTTCGGTTCTTCACTATTCAACTTCTATGGTAATTTATCATTTATTTTGGTCTTTAACACAGCCTTTTGAATATTCGTCAACCAAGCAGGAAAACTGAGGTCTATAAAAATATTTTATGTCTTTTTGCAAGGACCACCTCCAGTTACTTGTGAAGTATCTGTAGTGATTATAACAGTGATTCAGCGCATGCGCAAACTCATTAGCATTTCTATTGGTTGTTGTTTGTAGTAAAGTAACCTTCAACACTCTAGTCAATCCAACTCGCAAAAATTAATAGAATTCTATTAATTTTAGCGAGTTGGATTGACTAGAGTTTTGACATCTTCTTGAGCGAGCTTAGCGAGCCGAAACGCATAACACGTATGCCCATAATGCGAAATAAATTTAAAATATAAATACGTTATAGGACCACCGGGCAAAAAAAAAAAACGGTGAGGAGGCCCCTTAAATTTCACAATTACCATTGATTTTTATAATATTAACCTTTTTATTAAGAAGTACTGCTTGCTCGAATGTAGTCTGATTATTTTCATTTACGCTTTACACATCTAAAAGTATAACATACAAATACTTTTAGTAGTGATTACAGTGATTTTAAATACTTTTCATTACTATATTAACTTTTCCTTACTATATTTATATAATATGGTTTCTAACCTTAGATAACATATAAAGAAGTACTTGATAACCTGCAAAGAGCCTGTAAGCTAATATGTAAGTAGCAAAATCACTGTTGAAAATCCTAATGAACCGATTTAGTTTATTTTTACAACACATTTGTACCTGGAGATTACCACTACAAATACCGAGTTTCGTCGAAATATAACAAAAATCACGGCTGGTAGTGGCGAATTGGTATTGTGGGTCCGAAGTAAACCCCCCTTCTAAGGAACCGATTTAGTTTATTTTTACATCTCACTTTTCTCTCTAGATTACCACTACGAATACCAAGTTTCGTTGAAATATAACCAATATTACGGCTGGCAAGGTCAAATTAGTGTTTTCGGTTCGGGCTAAACCCACCCTTCCGGTGGACCGATTTTGGTGGTTAACGAACTCGTTCAATCGTTTGCTAATTGAACGCTATATACCATGTTTCGTGAAGAAAAAACAAATCTCTGGCCGCTATCGTGTTAACAGACATAAACATATATATATATATATATATATATATATATATATATATATATATATAAATTTTACCGGGGTCATTTTCGGTGTCTACTAGGTAGGATCGATAAAAATTTGAAGACATTTTTCAAAAATTCCGTCATGAGAGCAACCTCAATAGCTACTTTTCTTCGGAGGAAAGTGCTAAAATTACGTCCATTAGAGAAACATTGTCCAATTATTTTTTACCGAGTTATGAGGAGAGTTACTTACCGATTTTTGTATGCCAAATAAAAGAAAAAAAAGTCCGACTCGCAGGAATTGCAGCATCTTAGCGCGGTTCCGTTCTTATCCCTAGTCTAATTTGGAAAGATTAAAATAGAAGCAGTTATTATTTTGGTTCCACCTGTCTTGAAAGGTCTTTATTTACGATCTTACCTGGAAGGGTCTGCTAACACTAGAAACGGTCCCGCTAGTTACAAGGTCTTGGAATCTTGGAACACTATATTTCTAACAATAAATTGTTTTTGTTATTTTACTTAACCAGTTTTATTGCCAAATACATTATCAAACTACAAGCAACAAAAAAATAACAAGGAATAAAACAGACAAAAAGAACCTTTAGAATAAACGAAATCAATTACTTTAAAGTTTTAAGCACTTATTTCTCCGATTGGCATCGCCTGATTAAAACTTTCTTCAGAACCTTTTTGTAGGGCATTTAGTAATCTTTCGAGTGGTAACCTTCCGCTTCGCAAGATTGTCAACGGTTTTCGAGATACTAACGAAAGTATACAAAGTTACCAAAAATTTTCTTGTCTGTTAATAAAATATTTTATTCTAACCCCCCTAGTTTTAATGAAAGTAGAACATGCAGAAAATGTTTCAACTGAATCCCATGATTCTAAGTACCCAAACCAAAAAAGGTATTCAAAAACTATTTTTCCAATTTTCTCGAAAATGGTTAAAGCTATCGCCTTGAAAATGGTTTCATTCATTTTCCTAGCCCATGAAGTCTATAAAACGAGTACTTACAAGCTTATGAACTCAAAAACGTAAGCGTTACGATTTATTTTGCGCGAATTTCGCCCCAAACGTCAGTCCAGTGGGCGGATTCTGCTGGTTAACGAACTTGACCTTCAAATTGGACGACAGATTTTTGTACCAAATTTCATCACAATCGGACCATTAGGGAAGCCAGAAATGAGCGAACAGACAAATATATATATATATATATATATATATATATATATATATATATATATATATATATATATATATATATATATATATATATATATATACAAATTTGAACCCCCATCATTTTCTGTCTCTAGGAGTTCTGAAACGAAATATTTTCTAGTCAGCACTTCCGGATTGCGTCATGCGATCAACCTTATAAGCGGGGTTCCTCCCTATAGAGGGAGGGAGGTACCGCGCTAAAAAAAAGCTTAAAAAAATGTTTACAATCACTATAAAAATATTTGAGAAGTTGTTAGTCTAATGGGAACTTAGTCAGTTCCCATGCTTTCATTACACAAATATGTTAACAGGAAAAGCATACCTCTTTTTGTTGGCATTCCGAATTGATAATATTCTTGGTTGATGTTTTTTACTGTGATTATTGATTTAACTTTCCGACTATATGCTCTGATTATACCGAAGCAGGAACGTGTGATATTTCTAAGGATCGATATCTTTTATTTTGGTTTCATTACTTTGATAAAGATCAGAGCTACCGTACGAGGAGTAAGGAGGCCCTGATTTTATTGGTTCTGTATAATTATCTGCCTTTGAGTGTTTTTTTTTATTTTTTTTTTTTTTTTAAGATAATCACAGAGTCTTGAGTGCTCTTGAAGGCTGGCCTTTATGTGCCTCTAATAGGCGTTCAGAATTCTATTGGTGTTGAAAGAATTCCTATATACGATATTGTTGTATGCTTTAAGGTTGGGCTACTAGTACAATTGTAACCACTTTTAACTTGTAAAACCTTCCCCTAGGAGTAACTGCGTCATCGTAGCGCATTTCCTGACGGTTCTAATGTTTTATGGAAAACTAGGTTTGGTTTTGATTTGTTTAGATTTCCAGGGCGAGCATGCCCGAGGTTATAATTGCCCGATTTTTTAGTTACGTCTATATTTGGGTAAATATGATAAGATAAACTAGTGCTGTTTGTTCTTCTTTTTAGCTCTATCCCTCCATAGGGAGGAAAACCGCTTATGAGGTTGACCTTAGGACGCAATCTCATCAGATCCCATAGATCAATAATATAACGATGTTTTATATATATATATATATATATATATATATATATATATATATATATACAGGGTGTCCCAGTCTTAAAACGACAGACTTCGTATATCGATGGGGATTCGAAAAACTAAGTCCAAAAATCATTTGGTGATTTTCTCGTTTTCACTTCGTTTTCGAGAAAAACGCAAAAAACAAAAACAAAACAACACATTGTTTTGGACAAATCCCGATTTTTCGCTTGAACGAAGCGTTGTACGAAAAAAACACCTCAATACAATAGTTGTAGCTTATTAAATTAATTTTAAGATGAGGCCAAGTTCAGTGTCTTAGCTTATATTATTACACGAAATAATCGTGTTTGAATAACCCATCGGATGGACTTTTTCTTCCATAGAGTGTTAAACATTTTTTGATCCGAGGAACCATCTGTAAAAACTGGAAAAAATAGTCTCGGTTCACTTACTTGTAGGGGCCCAATTTTCGAGCACATACGGTTTTGATTGCTTATTTCATTTAATAATAATGTAAAATATTTAGTTATATTCATTTCGAAGAAAATTTTTATTATATATATATATATATATATATATATATATATATATCAAAAAAAAAAATCAGTCCCGTAACAGGCCACTAGGGCCCAGAGGGGCAGATACTGTAGAGGTATCTGATTCTTGACCGTACGGCACACTAGGGAGATAGTGTGGTCAACACTATGCTCCGGCCGCCTGATTTTCCCCTTGGATGCTTCGACTGCTAGAGTCATTAGCACCCAAGGTACCCATTATTAATTAAATTAATTAAAGGCTGGGTGAGCCTAGGGACGGTCTGGGACCCCAAATCCAACCCTCGAACGGCAGCACTAGAAGAAAAAATCTTTAGTGCGCGCTCGGGTTTTGAACCTGGTCCTCCAGTTCATTAGTCGCGTGCTCTACCACTGAGCTAACCTCGCCCCCATATATATATATATATATATATATATATATATATATATATATATATATATATATATATACACACATACACACACATTTGAACTATCGTTATTTTCCTGATCTATGGGTTATGTAATGGCGACTTTTCTCGTCATTACTTCAGTCATAAGAAGTTGCTTCCTTTCCAAGACAACAAACTGAAGCGTCCTGAAGCGGAGAATTCCTCCTTGTACCGAGCCTACACGAACCTATTCTCGTTTGTAGTTAGGTCAGGAAATTCAACTCTCACGCTCCCAAGAAGGTCGTCACGTACTCGTGTCGTTACGAGCCACGCCCACAGTCCGCACTTCGGTCCGATTGGCTTATTATTGTCCTGTCTAATTGTCTAATTGGTCACAGCTTAAGCAGAAATGGGCGTGGCGCTGTCATCCGCTCCACTTTCCACAGATGTCCTTTGGGGAAACTGAAAGACGCCGGGAATGGTCCCGAGGAGAAAAAGATTTCCATCTTTGGTCAGTCTACAAGTCATTAAGACGAACGAGCTTGTCCAACGTTTATTCCGTTTTTACTTTGCTGACCTAAAACAGATAATAATGAAAGAATTACACGGTCTTTGCTTCTCAATGAAGTCCGCATTTCTCAAAGAGAGAGCTTTCCCGACTAAAGAATCAATCGTCAACCAACAAGTGTATCCTGTTTAGAACTATCTTAACTTACTTTTTCCTCCTTCTGTATTCTGAAGAAACCCTGCACAGTACTTCAATCCCAATTAAGCAGCCCGGAAGTACTGATGTGACAAATCAATGTTTCAATGAAATTTCTAAAATGAATGTTTTAGCGCGTTTCCTCCCTCCCTGCATAGGTAGAAACCCCGCTTATGAGGTTGACGTCTGGTCGCAATCCGGAAACTTTCACGTTTCAGAACCTATAGGACACGAAAATAGCGCTCTGTCTGTCTGTTCGCTCTCTAGATGACGCAAAATTTGACCTATTTTGATCAAATTTGGTACAAAATTATTTTGTGTGATTTCAAAAGTCTAGTTTGTTAGCCATCAGAATCCGTCAAACATGATTTTTTTTTTTTTTTTTTTTTTTTTTTTTTTTTTTTTTTTTTTTTTTTTTTTTTTTTTTTTTTTTTTTTTTTTTTTTTTTAGACATATGCCAACCACATGGGTCATGAATGTCTCAGTTAGAAGACTCCTTTGACCTTATATATTTCCTATTGGCATATTATTTCAATGTATACATATGATAAGGGGGCGAGGTTAGCTCAGTGGTAGAGCACTGGACTAATAAGCTGGAGGCCTGAGTTCAAATCCCGAGCAAGCACTAAAAATTTTTTCTTCTAGTGTCTTCGTTCATGGGTTGAATTCGGCCTCCCTGGCCGTCCCTAGGCCGGCCCAGCCTTTAATTAATTTAATAATGGGTACCTTGGGTGCTAATGACTCTAGTAGTCGAAGCAGCCAAGGGGAAAATCAGGCGGCCGGAGCATAGTACTGACCACACTATCTCCCTAGTGTGCGGTATGGTCATGAATCAGATACCTCTATAGTATCTGCCTCTCAGGGCCCTCGTGGCCTGTTACGGGACTGATTTTTTTTTTTTTTTATATATATACATATGATGTGACTATTGAGGAAAGGAAGTGATATTGACCAGAAGTACTACTTGAAGATAGATTGAGAAGATCGATATAGATTGAAGGAGGAGATTAAAACATTTATATATATATATATATATATATATATATATATATATATATATATATATATATATATATATATGTCATAATGAAAAAGTCGGTATTATCAGATTTTTAACAAATCTTTTAGAAAAACATATTGATGATCGAAAAGGAACTGAATATTTAATAAGATTAGTGAATGCTCTTCCACATAAAATAATTAAGGATGAAACTATAGGATCTGGATTGTTTAATAAAATATTAAGTGGATTACCATTCGAATTACATTATCCGGGTTATAACTATTTAGGTCCAGGTACTAAATTAAATGAAAGATTGGAAAGAGGTGATAAACCAATTAATAAATTAGATGAAGCTGCAAAAGAACATGATATATCTTATAGAGATCATAAAGAAGTATCAGATAGACATATCGCAGACAAAATTTTAGAAAATAAAGCATGGGAAAGAGTTATTTCGAGTGATGCTGATATAGGAGAAAGAACTGCGGCATATTTGACAACGAATGCAATGAAAATTAAAAGACATTTAGGAATGGGTTTGATACATTCAGAATTTGATATATTTCAGTAGATTTCTCATTACCTCTTAACGTGACCGATTCTGTCACCTTTAACTTTTTTAAAACTATAAAATGAAGAAGGTAAGATTTAATGATCTTGTAACTATTTATGAAATACCTTATGAATGTAGAATTAATTTTAATTTAATCAATAATCAGAGGTTTAAAATGAGAATATTTGAGTTTGAAAAGATATTTAACAAAATATTTCGATGATAAATTTTATATTGATAAAAATTATTTCTAAATAAATGGAAGACCTGAAAAATAAGACAGTTGAAGATTTAAAAAAAATCTGTAAAGAAAAGAATTATCGAGGTTTTTCTAAATTGAGAAAACAAGCATTAATCGATTTAATATTAGAAAAATCTAAAAGTAAGGAAAAATTAAGTAATAAAAATATAGGTGAATTAAGACGTTTGGGAAGTCAGTATAAAATAAAAAATTATTATAACATGAAGAAATCTGTTTTAATTAAGTTATTAGAAGAAAAAGAATCTATGGAAGAATTTAAATTACCTCCACATTACGAAGACGAATTTGAATTAACTTCAGTTTATGGAGACGATTTAAAAAATTCGGATACAGAAGGAAACTTTATAGATGAAAATTTGGATCATGGAGAAATGGAAATGTGTAGTATATGTGGAAGGTATAGTGTATTAAATAATAATTGTTATAATTGTGTAACAGACATTAAAATAGGTAAATATAATCGTAAATCGTATAGAATAAATAGATTTCGTAAAAAATTGAATAATTTAATAGAAAATGTTAATGATAAGGTTGAAATTGAAAAAATATTTGAAACTTTTATTAATAATTATAGAGGTAAATATATACCTTATAAATATTTAGTAAAAAAGATTGCAGATTATTTAAAAGTAGGAAATAATATTGAAATTAAGGAAACTAAGAGAATGGTGAAAATATGGAATAACTTTGAATATAAATTAATCTATTAGAGAGTATATTTTAAAACAAATGATGATGTAAAATTTTGTAAGATCTAAAAAAGTTCGTTCCTAATAAATGGAGGAATTAGAACCTTTCGAATTTTGTCAGATCTGTTGTAAACAATCGGTATTAGATAATCGTTGTTATAGTTGTTATCCACCAACAAGAAATCCTCATAATAATTTTAAATATAGACAGAGATATTTTCATGAACATTTATTACAATTAATAGATGAACCCGAAGATAGAATTAAAATTGAAGAAGTGTTTGAAGTTTTTAATGAAAATTATAAACGAAAAGCCCTACCATATAAATTTTTTATCGCAAAAATTGCAGATCTATTAGAAATTAAACATAATGTTCGAATAAGAAAATTTAAGAGAAATGAAGAATTGTGGAATGAATTTTTAGAGATGAAACCATTTGAGATAATTGAAAAGAAAAACCAATTTAGAGGATATATTTTGAATCAGTTTAAAAAAATGTATTAATTTCTAGGATGGAAAAATTTGCAGGATTTAAAAAGTTCATTTCTAATAAATGGAGAACCAACTGAGAAGTCAAACTCTCAAAAACCTTCGAGATTACTGTAAATCTCACAATATTAAAGGATATTTTAAATATAATAAGAAAGATGATCTTATAAATCATATTATTGATGAAATAGAGAAAAAGAAATTTATAAATGAATTCAATTTTGATTCTAGTTTGTTTTCTAGACCAAAACCTGATAAAAACTTTGAATTATGGACGATGAAACAATTACAAGATTATTGTAGATCACGTAATATTAAAGGATTTTCAAAATTAAAGAATAAATCTGATCTTATTAAGTTGATCACTAATGATGAAAAAAGAAAGAAAAACCGAAAGAGATTAATAAATGAATCCATTAAAAAATCGATAAATCAATCCAAAAAAACATCAATAAATGAATTCAATTTCCATCCAAGTTTATTTTCAAAACCTAAACCTCCTAGGGAAAAACAAATCAAATGTGATGATTGTAATAAATATTATAAAAAATCATATAAAGAGAAACATATTGAATCTTTAGCACACAAGAAAGTAAACATTAATGATGAACAAGAAATTCAGGAAATTGAAACAGCTTATGAATCAAGATTAAAAACCTATATAGTTAGGAATATGGAAGGAATTTTTCATCCAAGAGAATTCTTGGAAGATAAAAGAAATATAATAATCGATAAGATAACTGAAAATGTAAAAAATATGGATTTGAAAGTTAATCTTAAATTTTTCCTTACCTTTAAAAAAAGGGGGGAAGTAAAATGGTTTGGTGGAGCACACTATTTTCTGGAAGAATTTTCATTTAAAACTAAAAATGAAATCATATTACAATCTTCAGATCTAAATACATTTTATGATAGTGCTATTGAGAAATTGATAAAAGAAATGGATGATTTTGAAAGAAATGGTTCAGGATGGGAGTTTGTAAGTATTGATTATTTAGAACTTCGAATCAATAAATATAATCCATTGAGAGGTTCTTCATATATCGATTTACCAGAAAAAATAAAATCTAAAAAAGCAATTATTAATGTAAAAAATAATGATAATAAATGTTTTATGTGGTCAGTTCTATCAGCATTACATCCAGTAGACAAGGATCCTCAAAGAGTTACAAAATATGAAATGTATAAAGATGAATTAAATTTTGATGGAATCAACTTCCCAGTTTCCTTTAAAGATATTAGTAAATTTGAAAAACAAAACGATATATCTATAAATGTATATGGGTATGAAGAATCTGTTCATCCTTTAAGAATTACAAAACATAAATTAGATAAACATGTAAATTTATTTTATATTAAAGATAATGAAAATGATCATTACTGTTGGATTAAAGATCTTTCTCGATTGATCAAAACACAACTAACAAATATGAAAGTAAAAATTTATCCATGTGAAAGATGTTTAAGATATTACTATTCAGCTGAAAAATTAGAAAATCATGAACTTGATTGTAAAACTAAAACGGCGGTAAAAATTGAAATGCCGAAAAAAGGTGAATATTTAAATTTCAAAAATTATAACAGATCGTTAAGAGTTCCTTTCGTAATATATGCAGATTTTGAATGTTTAACTAAAAAAATTGATAATTGTCAACCTGATTCATCAGGTTCTTATACTATGAAATATCAAAAACATGAACCAAATAGTTTTTGTTATTATATAAAATATCAAAATTATGATTACAAACAACCTGTAGTATATAGAGGATCTGATTGCACTGATAAATTTGTAGAAATGATTCATGAGGAAGTTAAAAATATTCAAAAGATTTATGAAGAAATTAAACCGTTGGAGATGACTTTTGAAGAAGAAAAACATTTTCAGGAAACTGATATTTGTCATATATGTGAAAAGGATATAATAACATGGAATAATTATAAGAAATATGGGGAAAAACCTATTGGGATATTAGGAAAAAAGGTAAGAGATCATGATCATTTAACTGGAAAATATCGAGGTCCGGCTCATGAAATTTGTAATTTGAATTATAAAAATCCTTCCTTTGTTCCAGTATTCATTCATAATTTATCTGGATATGATGCACATCTATTTGTTAAAGCGATGGGGAAATTTAAAGAAAATATTGAGGTAATTCCAAATACTGAAGAAAAATATATTTCATTCACACAGAAAGTTGATAAATTAGAAATTAGATTTGTTGATTCATTCAGATTTATGGCTTCGAGTTTAGATTCATTATCTACGAACTTAAGAAAAATTCCTGAAGAAATGAAAGGTAAAAAGTTAGAAAAATATAAATTCTTGAAATCTATGTTTAGAGAAACCAGTAAATATTATAAAGATGAAAAATTAGATTTGATTACGAGAAAAGGTGTGTATCCTTATGATTACATGGATTCAGAAGAAAAATTTGAAGAGTCAAAATTACCTTCAATCGAAGAATTTTATAGTAAATTGAATGATTGTGATATTTCTGAAAACGATTATAAACATGCAAAAAAGGTATGGAAAACATTTGAAATTAGAAATTTAGGAGAGTATTCAGATTTATATGTTAAATCAGATGTTTTAATATTGTCTGATATATTTGAAAATTTTAGAGATGTCTGTTTAAAAACTTATAAACTTGATCCAGCTTGGTATTTTACAGCTCCAGGATTATCTTGGGATGCAATGTTAAAAACTACAGAAATCGAGTTGGAATTATTAAATGATTATGATATGATTTTGATGTTGGAAAAAGGAACTCGTGGTGGAATATCTCAATGTTGTAATAGATATTCTAAAGCAAATAATAAATATATGAAAAAATATGATAAAAATCTACCATCTAGTTATTTAATGTATTTAGATGCAAATAATTTATATGGTTGGGCGATGAGTCAATATTTACCTTATGGAGGATTTAAATGGATAAAACCAGAAGAAATGGAAAATTTAGATGATGATTCAGAGAAAGGTTATATACTAGAAGTTGATCTTGAATATCCAAAAGAGTTACATGATGATCATTCTGATTTACCTCTAGCTCCAGAAAATGGAATACCAGGTAATTCAAAACATGTAAAATTATTAACGACATTATTTGATAAAGAAAAATATGTGATTCATTACAGAAATTTAAAACAATGTTTGGATATGGGATTAAAGCTAAAAAAAGTTCATAGGGTATTAGAATTTAAACAATCGAATTGGTTACAAAAATATATTGATCTCAATACGAAAATGAGAACTAGAGCTGTAAATGATTTTGAAAAAGATTTCTATAAACTAATGAATAATTCAGTGTTTGGAAAAACTATGGAAAATATAAGAAAACGAATTGATGTGAAATTGTGTAATAATTATGGGAAAGTTGAGAAATTAATATCAAAACCAAATTTTAAAGGAAGAACAATATTTGATGAAAATCTATCAGCAATTCATATGAACAAAACAAAAGTTAAATTTAATAAACCGATTTATGTAGGAATGAGTATTCTAGATTTATCGAAACATTTAATGTACGATTTTCATTACAATACTATGAAACGGAAATATGGAAATGATCTTAAATTAATGTACATGGACACAGACAGTCTTATATATAATATTAAAACAGACGATTTTTATGAAGACATGAAAGAAATGATTGATCTGTTCGATACTTCAGATTTTCCTGTTGATAACAGATTCAATATACCTAGAGTAAATAAGAAAGTATTAGGTAAAATGAAAGATGAAAATAATGGAGTTATTATGACAGAATTTATTGGATTAAGATCTAAAATGTATTCTCATAAAAATGAGATATCTATTTGTAAGAAATCAAAAGGTGTAAAGAAATCCGTTGTAAATAAGAATATATCATTTGAAGATTATAAAGATTGTTTATTCAATAAAAGAGTTCATTATAGAACAATGAATCAAATCAGGAGTTATAAACATGAGATATATTCAATTCAAGTTAATAAAAAAGCTTTATCACCAGATGATGATAAACGTTATATTTTAGAAGATGGAATCCATACTAGAGCATTAGGACATTATAAAAATATTTAAATAAATTTTAAATAAGAATCTTATAAATTAATATCTTTAAATGTTAAAGAAGTAAGAATATATCTTACTTCTTTAACATGTAAAGAGTATAGAATTGAATTGAAATATTTTGCAGGATTTAAAAATTTCATTTCTAATAAATGGAAGTATTAAAAAAGATCCAACGAGTTGGTCAATGTCAAAATACTCTAATAAAGAAACTAACAGAATTGGAATGTGGTCAATCTTATTCAATTAAAGAATTTAAAGAAATTATTACAAAATTTGGAAAACGTATAGTTGTTACGTTAAAAGATAAGGAAGATAAATTTCAAGTTTTTCTACCAGATAGATTTAATGACAAATTAAATAAAAAAGATATTCAACAATTAAATTCACAAAAACTATTATTCGTTTATGACGGTTTAAAAGAATTAAATGATGGGAAGAAAATTCATATTATTGACTTCCGAGAAAATAAAAATGAAAATAGATCTAAATCTAAGAAATCTGAAAGTGATATTGATGATTAAACGTGTATAACAAATGGAAATAATAATTAAATTAATTATATAATATTTTTACTTTTTGGGGGTGATCCCAATTTTTGTATCGTTTTAAAGAAATATGTTAAAAATATGTATTTTTTTTTTATTTGTTAGGTTTTAAAGAAATATGTTAGAAAATGTATATTTTTTAAAAAAATTAGATGTTTGAGATAAAAATGAAAAATCCTACAAAAATCGACGATCAGGTTTTTTCGGGGAAATAGGGAATTTTGAAGACTGCGCCAGAAACCCTATTTTCTATCTACTAAGAAGGAAGATTTAAGGCGCCAAAACAGAAAACTTAGCGGAGCTCCATCTTCTGTCACAAAGTTCGCTCATGGAAACGCTCTAAAAATGTTTCACGTTTTCTTACCTTGTTTTACTTGATTTCCCTGTTAAGTAGTTCAAAAAACCAATGTCCTTTTTTACATGCTTTATTTTCATTTGCAATCGGTAGGTATGTATCTTATTGCCCATATCACATTAAATTGTCTGCAGATATATTCGTCCTGTTATTACGGGAGACCGTGTTCGCAATGGCCAATTCTCACACTAGTAACTACAACCTCACCTCCTCTTTCACGCATTTTTTACACATCCATGGACTTAGCCCTTTTCTTATTATACGTGGTATGATTATAAGTGTCTTGAAAGTAGATTCGCTCTTCGTCAGCCGTTAACCTGCCCGTAGCAATTTTGGCCTTATTTTCTACTGATCAACATATCAGGTACGTTGAAGTATATGAGCGTAGCAGGTGTAGTATAGGCGTACGTAGGTATGTTCCGGCTCAGGGATCAGACCGTGCCCCGAGCAGCCGAGCAGAGATCCGCTTGAGAAGGATGTCCGCGGATCATCCTGCTTCAACCAGCGGCACGTTTTGCGCCCTCCGCTCATTCAGGGCGGATTTCGTAACGGACTAACAGAAAAGCGACCTTTTAGATCTTGTCCAGTAGGAAGATTGGGAAGGATTTACTCATTGCATTTGGGTCATTACAAATTAAGTGATTTTTTTTTTTAATTCATTTATTTATGATCACCCGCAACTAATGTGATATGCTCGAAACAATTATACAGATACACTTCTAGTTGTAATTAAAAAAAAAATACATTATGTAAGTTTTTGTAGTTACAAATAAGGCCTGTTTACAATTTCTTCGTGAAAGAAGGTGTAAAATAAGAAGTTGTTGATACTGTGTATAAGTCATATACAAGATTTGATAATAAACAAAATTACTAAACGACGTAAGAATCGGGAAAACTAGAAAGGCAGTAACTCTTGATAGGGAAAAATATATTAGTAACAGAAAAAGTGAATAAATAAATAGAAAAAAAAATTAATACAAAAAATAATAATAAAATAAATAAATAAAAAATAATATTAAAAAATATAATAAAATAAAAGGTTAGAGGTGAAGATAAAAAGGTTAGAGGTGAAGATCCTTTAAAGTGAGAATGTGTTATATTACTTTGATTTTATAACAGTATATAATATGGTTTTTATATATGGGCTGTCCTCCGTTAACAGTTCTTGAATGTTATAAGGTATGTTTAGTGGATTTCTCTGCCTGCATTCTGTAAGTATATGTTTTATAGCAAGAGTCCTGTTACAGTATTTGCAAATAGGCCTATCTTTTCTATTCATTAAGTGCGAGTTAGTTAGGAATGAGTTTCCAACGCGTAGTTTGGTCAGTATAAAATTAACATCAAATTAAGTAAAGAATAAGAAAAAAAGGAGAAGAAAAACAAATTTTATTTGTAAATGTTTCACATTACATAGTAGAGGTTAATATTAATACAAAAAATTATCATATCTTTATATAAATACAAAACAGGCACTTGATCATAAAATTGACTATAGCTCGCCAAAAAAATGAGCTAGAAAGGTGTGGTAAAAAGCACCGGTTAGTTTTTGTTTTTTTTTACAGCGCATCTACCTCTAGGTCATTAGCGCCGACATCCAGGGTGCAGCGAGGAATTTTACCAGCGAGCCGTGGGATGATAAAATTCCTGCCGGAGGTTGGGAATCGAACCCACCATCTCCCGCTTATGAATCCAAGGCGCTAGCCATTAGACCACGGGAGACCCCTAGCACCGGTTAGTGTATTAAATGTTGATTAAAATAATAAATTTGACTTATTTATAAAACTTTAAAATTTAAATTTCTCTTAAAACGTATGTTTAAAAATTTTCAAAAAATTTGTAATTTTTCTTTGATATTTTATACCAGTTTTGTGTAAATTTCAAGCTGGGATCTCAATGGGATCATATTTATTTTAATTAGTAACTTTATATGGTACTCCGAAAAACTGAAATCTTTCAGAAAATGAAATGCCCATTTTGTTTGGGAGTTATGGTCAATTTTATGATCAAGTGTCTGTCAAAAATGTGCTTCTTGAAAGCTAATAAAGATAAAATTCTGAAAATTTGGATTTTTAGTTGTCGTATGGGGTACTATTGATGAGCCAAATGTTTAAAAAGAAAATGAAAAATTGTGAGGGAAAAAACGTTGGGTCACTTCATATGGAATGACCCATTTATATTACCTGGTGACAGAAACTGACAAAGCAATTTATATAACATGCAACACTAATCTTACCTAAATACATACCTTCCTATGACATAAAAAAATACTTAAAGAAGGCAGCCATCGACTCCCCATACCTAAAACATATCAAAATATTTAACAAAATATAAAGCAAAAGTACTATCATCTATATTATCTAAACAAAATGGCTCTTATACTACTGTTTTTATTTTATTCATTTCTAATTTAACTATAGACCGTTCAGATATATATAAAAGTTCAATTGCGCATGCGCAGAACTTCTGAAGGGACTTCTACTTTCGCTCTCCCTCCTATTCGGGCATTTCCAAAGCCATTTAATGAAGTGAACTTCACGTCAACACTATAAAAACTAATTATGTCTGGTATATCCGGAAGAGGGAGGGAAGAAACACAATAAAAAAAATTGGAAAATATAACTGTATGTATTTTTTGTGAAATTATTTTTTTTTTCTTTATAACACCAGTTTGTTTTATAATTTTTGTATGTCTTGTTTTTTTCTTCATCGCACTGAAGAATGAATTTTCGAGAAAGAACTTCAGTTCTTGGTCGATCCTACCAACTGTTTTTTTTCTTTTTAACTCTTTATTGATGATTTACAATCTTTACATATATGGTCGAACCATAGCAAAACTCTGCATGAGATGAGGAGAGCTCTAATTACTGGATCCCGAAAATGACTCATGTACAAATGGTTATCTATATATATATATATATATATATATATATATATATATATATATATATATATATATATATATATATACACACAGGGTGGTCTCGAAGGAAATCGCCATACTTGAGGGGTGTGTACTCGGACTAAAGTATAGTTGAATCCCACCAAGGAGAAATTTTTATTTGCACTATTTCCCTAGATATAGACGTTTCCGTGTTTTTTTTTTTTTTTTTTTTTTTTGTCTAAACGCAAGTTTTTGGCCATTTTTTTGCTATATGTCGTTCACGCGATTAGGAAAATTTAATTCTGATGACATATTCAAATTCTGCATTCAAATGTTCAAAATTCTCATGTACCTTTAGGAATTAAATTGTTTTTGTTTATGTTTTGTTTTTTTATTTAAACTGACTAATTTTTTAAAGGACTTTGGTTCTACAAATGTGGTTGGTTGGCTGGTGAAGGTTCATCATAGTAAACAGGATGCAAAAACAAGTCAACACACCTCCACTGTTTATTATATAAAGTGACACATGCCTGATTAAAATAAACATTTTTACAGGCCAGAGAATGCTTTAAATACAATTTGGAATATGTAACTCGAAGGTTCTTAATGTCCATAAGATTCATACGTTGTACCTTATTTCGTGCGATGGTGTGCCAATACGTAACGCCAACAGAAGCTTGACTGGCTGAAGTTCTACAAATGTGGTTGGTTGGCTGGTGAAATAAACAGTGGAGGTGTGTTGACTTGTTTTTGCATCCTGTTTACTTTGGTTCTTGTTTCCCGATGACTTAACCACCACCGTGATGGAACTCACAATAAATTGAATTAAAACAAAAATATATAACAATAATCTAGCTTTTATCTATAATCGAATCACAATATTAAACAGACTACATATAATAGAGCATATAAAACACTATGATCCACCTGCTGTTCCATTTCGTTAACCAGATCCAATCTATGATTCGGCCTTGGAGCCTCAGACATAGTTACAGATGGCTGCATATTTTAGCATAAAACCAGTGGAACACAATAGACATGTCAAATTACATCCACACCAGACATGGAATAACACTTTACTCAACATATAAAAAACATTTGTATAGACTGTTGTAGGAGATAATTTTTCTTCTCATTACATGTAACAATAGTATTATTATCATTATTATAATCATTTTTTGAATTTGTTTTTTATTATTGGGAATTTAGTAGACCAATCTGAGTAGAAAATTAATGATGGGACATTTTTAAAATTGTTATAATGTCCTTTTAGCACTTTCCTCCGAAGGAAAGTAGCTATTGAGGTTGGACTCATGACGGAATTTTTGAAAAATTTCTTCAAATCTTTATCGATCCTACCTAGTAGACACCGAAAATGACCCCCGTTAAAATTTATATATATCTATATATATATATATATATATATATATGCATATATATATATATATATATATATATATATATATATATATATGTCTGTTAACACGATAGTGGCCAGAGTTTTTGTTTTTTCGTCACGAAACTTGGTATATAGCATTCAATTAGCAAACGATTGAACGAGTTCGTTAACCACCAAAGTCGGTCCACCGGAAGGGGGGGTTTACCCCGAACCCAAAATACTAATTTGACTATGCCAGCCGTAATATTTGTTATATTTAAACGAAACTTGGTATTCGTAGTGGTAATATAGAGAGAAAAGTGAGATATAAAAATGAACTAAATCGGTTCATTAGAAGGGGGGGTTTACTCCGGACCCACAATAGCAATTCACCACTACCAGCCGTGATTTTTGGTATATTTCGACGAAACTCGGTATTCGTAGTGGTAATCCACAGGTAAATGTGCGTTGTAAAAATAAACTGAATCGGTTCATTAGGAGGGGGGGGGGGTTTACTCCGGACCCACAATACCAATTCGCCACTACCAGCCGTGATTTTTGGTATATTTCGACGAAACTCGGTATTCGTAGTGGTAATCTACAGGTAAATATGTGTTGTAAAAATAAACGAAATCGGTTCATTAGAAGGGGGGGTTTACTCCGGACCCAAATTCCTAATATACACATCCTGTTCCTGCATTAGATCAAAATACGATAATATGAGGTTTTTTGTATTTATTACGTAGTGTAATAGGTACCATGTGTAAACATAACTCTGGAAGCAAATTAATAATTGATCAGTTACTCATTACAAATTTAAAAGAGAACTATTCATGTTTTTATTTTATTTATGTAGGATATTTTAAGCAAATTGTTCTGGAAAGCAGTCTACACTACCCAAATTCTGAGGAAAGTGCTTAGTTATGCAGCTCCTGCGTGACGGACTTTGTTGTTAGTGTTATTGGAGGATTTAGGAAAACGCAGGGGTGCCTCAGTTGTCTTTTATTTTATTACACTCAAAGATATATGTTTAGTTCGGTTTTATTATTTTTGTCTTCATCCATAAAGATGAAAATTCACCATATTAAGTGTATTAAAGTTCTTGGCTTATGTACTCCGTTTTGGTATTGCAATATCCAGACATATCGTCCCTATCATGTCAAAGTATCGAATATGCAAGATCTCGTTTTTAGATTCGGGACTTTGCTCTTGTATTGGGAACGATACGGCTTGTCGCAACTCTACTGTAACCCATTATTAGAATAACCGTTAATAAAGTATCGAATAAGACAATTTTTCAATATATTTCTTCGTCGATGGATAGAATATGTTCGTTCCAATTTTGCTCCGATTTGCATATTTAATAGTTTAACATGGTAAGGACGATATGTCCTATTATTTTCCAATTTTTAGCCTTATAAATCGATCAACTATTCTTTAGGTTCTTCTCATTGCTCCGATAGGCTTTGATTTTTTTTTTTTTTTTTCCACTTGAATTGTTTTGGTTGCTCTGAAACACCTTCTCATTTGTCTAATTTGTGTCTGAGGATATCTTTCTAAAGTTTGATTGATCCTAAAAAAGTTTCCGTTTCTGAGATTTTCTTAAATTTTCCCCTACCAAGATCTATTTTCTGGAAGACTATTGAGATGACCAACGAATTCCATTCGCATTTTCTTAATTCTTATCTAAGTTTTTTTTTAAATATTATTATGATTTTTGTGTGAATATGTTCACTTTCATCTTTTTATGTTATTTTATTGTTTATTTATTTAGTAGCATACAGGTATTTTATTTCATCTAAGTGATCTCAATTTTCTCCTTTTTATTTTATATTTTTTTGTCTTTTAATTTCCTTATTTTTCTTAGTAATTAGTTTTTGTATTTGTTGTATGCATTTTTGAGAGGCATAACTACCAGATCTTAAATAAAATAATTATTATAAAAATCATTAAATTAAAATACTTAACAGTTAGTGATATCTTATCATCATAAATAAGATTACCTCTTATTATTTCGATATTTCTTATAATCCTGCAGCATTAAAAGATTTTCATAATCTGCTTACTTTATGTGATCACTTTCACTTATGCTCAGATATTCAAGAAAAAAAAAATATTTTTTTTCCAGCAGAATTCATCCATCGTGTCGCTGTTTTTATTTTAATTTTATTTTTATTTTTTTGTAGTCGGCTGCAAAGATCATTAGCCGAACCATTTTTTTTTTTCAAAATTCACGCTAAAAAGAAATATCAGGGCTTAGCATTCTTGTAACTGGTCGATTTATTATATGTAATTGAAAGTATAAAGTCGAATGAACCCTCATTCTAGGCGGTATTTTTAACTTTTTTTAAGAAAAAATAAAATAAACTTAAAATAATTCTCTTTGTTAAAAGAACTATCTACGTATTGGATAAAAGCTCAGTGGAATGCCAACTAGACCTGTTTTTGGCATAGAAATGGCTTCAGTATCAAGGACGGCCGGTATAAAAGGAAAAAGTATAATTTTTTCTCCAGGAAAGTGTTGCATTGTTGCCCTACATATTACAACATTCCATCAGCTAGGAAAAAGGCCCGACTCCGTAGAGCAGCGTTCTTTAAGCAATTTTTCCCAACGAGGTTATACAAGGTGATTTAAAAAGTACAAAAGTCCGTCACGCAGGAGCTGCATAACTAAGGGGTCAATCCATATCAAGTGGTCCAGGAGGGTTGCTGCAAGATTTTAAATTTTTATTATTTTTTTTTTTACTATTCAAACTACCACTTATTGAGAACACAAAAATGTGGTTATTATATTTTTTGAATTTTTATTTTGCTATTGGCGGCCATGTTTGTGTCAACAAAATGCCGATTTTAAGGGTTTTCAGTGTTCTGCGGAAAAGCGGATTTCTCCAATGCTGTTCATCCCAGAACATTGAAACAACAACCAATCTATTCAGTATAAAGTGCACTTAAATAAAGATTCTAATTATGACGGGCTTAAATTTAAGTCGAATGGTCCAAATATTTCATTAAAGTTTATACTAATTAATTTTTGAAAATCGATTTTCAAGATTTTTTTTATATGGGAAGGCAAGAGGTAATATGTTTGTGTTTTTTTCTTGTGAAAGGTATTGGTCCAGGCTTTAAGTAAATAGAGTTTTATGTTGAAGGCTTCTGTAGTTATTTAATTATAAATTTTTAAATTTCATGATTTTTAAAAAATTTCAAATTTTAGAGCCCGATATCTCAGATGGGCACGAAAATAAAAATTTGAAACTTGGCCCATTTGTAGTTCTTTATGAGAGGAATATGCAGTAAAAATTTGGTTTTGTAGACTCAACTGTTATAAATGATATTACATAATGAAATGTACTAAAATACGGGCTAGCCAATATGTATGTAGTGACATTAAGTAGGCTACATACACAGGGTATGTATCTACCTTTCAGGAGGTGATAGTAAACTTCAAGTACTACAAAAAGGTTCATATAAAGTATGGTTCAATTCCCAAAAGTAACCGAGTAGATTCAAATTTATTATTTTTTTTAGTCGATTATGGTTTTGAATGAATAAGTAGTGATTTCTGTAAACCCCTTTATGGCAAATAAAATCCAATCAAACCATCGTAAATTAGATAAAATTACATTGAAGTGAAGCTAATGACATCTTGTCCATACACATCAGGCCTGGCCTGCAGAATCTCAGTATCATTGGTCTGTACAGTTAATCTATTGGTTTTATAATTCTACTTCGATGGACTGTACAGTTCAACTATGACCACAAGGATGTCCCATACACAGCGAAGAATATCCCATGATTTGGACTGCACACATATTCCTCAGCGTGTATGGGCTTATTATTATAATCATACTAGAAGATGTCAACTCCCTTGACATTTATGGAACTCCTATCTCTTAGTACACAGTAAACAGAGCCAATGGCTGATTTTGGTCAAACCCCCTTCCATACCTTATTATTTATACAGAACCATATTCAAGTACACACGACCATGAAGGGCGTGTCAGCAAAGAACAACAGCTGTCAGTGTTCAATATTAAGTGAACTGCTTAATATCCAATGAAAATAAACCTAGATGTCAACACAGTAATACATCCAAAGTCCAAAATTATTGTAATCACATTACAAGTACAGCCAGCCTGTAGGGGATGTCAACTACTATGATATTAAATAGGACTCCTATCTCTTAGTAAACAGAGCCAATGGCCGACTTCCGTGTAAGCCCTTCCATACCTTATTATGTTCACAGAACCATATACAAGTATACCTCCGATGCGTGCCTATAGATAGATACCAGCCGATGAAGTGTTCATACTAGGGGATGTCAACTACCATGATATTTAATAGTACTCCTATCTCTTCGTAAACAGAGCCAACGGCCGACTTCCGTGTAAGCCCTTCCATACCTGAATATGTTTACAGAACCATATGCAAGTACACACGACCATGAGGAGCGTGTCTGGAGAGAAGAGCAGCTGACAATGTTTGACATTTGCAGAGTGAGTATAGGCGAGGACATAGCGAGACCCGTTAGAGAGAGAACAGGTGCCATGCGCGTGGGAAGCTATCGTGGGAACCAGGGGCAGGTGCTCTCTGCCTTCTCTTTCCTGATTTTTCAACGGTCTTAGCCTTCTTATCATTTAGCCTTTTTCTTTTTATTCTCTCTCTCTCCTTGGTCGTCTTTATTTGGACTTTTTTTTCTTCTTCACTTTCCTTGACGGCTAGGTAGTAGTGGACTGCCGTTTTTGGTGCCCAGTGGTTAATCCTTATTTATGGGTTGTGCGGTTGGGAGGGGTTGCCGAAACTAGCGCAGCCACTGGACTGTGACAGGTTGACGTCCCTTTGTGTTCATGATGGCAAGGGCGGGTCTTTTCCCGTCTTAGCTGCCAATAACTCAAAAGATTTTGGATGAATGGATATTCAATCAAAGCTCCAAAAAAAAAAAAAAAAAAAAAATGTTGTACTTCCCGCACTGTTGTCTTTTGGGGGGGGGGGCTTTTTAATGGCATGTCAACCCTTTAAGGTCATTAACGCCATTCCTTTGATTGATAATTATTGTTTAGTGATTATACATATACATAGATACATACATATACACGCACACTCATATACAAACATACATCCATATACGTACATATGCATATCAGTGTCATTTACCCATGCTTACGGAGGTATTTTTAATTTAAGGTGTAACTAAATTTTATTGTATTGAATTAAATTTTGTCAATTAACTTCGAGGCATTTAAAAAGTTGAAAAGCCGCTCTACTTGATTACTATCGTCGCCTAGAATTTCATCTAAGGAGTCAGGTAGTTGGTGTTGTTCTTTTAGTTGCTCATAAGCACGGCAATTCGTCAGAATTTGTTTAACAGTGAGTAGCACATTGCATGAGCTGCAAATTGGTGGAGGTTCCTTTGACTGAGGTTTAAGGACAATTCGATGGCCGTAAATTTGCATGTGCCATCAAAAGAATTTTGATATTTGGAAAGTTTTAGCCGCAAATGTATGAAATGCCAGAAAGATTATCTGGCTCCTTCCAAAAGTGTTATTATCATTATTATTTTTTCCTATTCAATATTTATTTTTATTATTATTATTATTTAATAAGTTGTAGCGGCTAGGCGATTCAACTTTTAAAAAATATTACATGAACATGTATAAAATAATACAAGAATGAAGATGGAGATAGTTAGTTGTTGCAGAGATACGAAGACAGGGTATAGTTGGGATTCGGCTAGGAGAAAAACGTCAGATGTTCTCTCTTTTTCTTTATTTATTTACTTTTTCGTTTTTTATTTATTTTGTCTTTTAACTCTGTATTGATCAATTTCTGTATATAATTATTATTTCTATTTAAGAGCAAACTTAACTAATGTACTCTCCAAATGTACAGATGTTAAATAAACGTATTATTAAAAAAAAAAAAAAAAAAAAAAAAAAAAAAAAAAAAAAAAAAAAAAATGTGTCGTTTTCACCCCGAATACCGGCATCTCTAATTTGTTATTAAAGTAAATATATCGCACTAGTATTTATAAAGTGAGACAACTAAAAAAAGTCAAGTGAAAATGTGTCACTCTTGCCTATGTTGGGGGACTGTCATTAAGACAGGAAGAGTGACACAATTCCCCTCTGATGTACATAGTTTTGGTAGTAGATAAAGTGATATTAACCAATGTATTTTATACTCATCATAACTGAAAAACGCCGATTTTTTAGTTGAGTCACTTTAGAAATACAAGTGCCATATGATAACTTAGGGATCACTATTTTAGCGATATTGGTACATAATAAGATATCTTTGCCACACGTTTTTTTCAAGATATATGATGATTGGAAGACTCAGAAAAAATTAAATCATTAAGCTAAAAATTAAAAAAAAATTTTAATTAAGTCCAATGATATCATTATTTTATTTGTGTATATTTATCTTTTCTACAGATAAAAATAAAATAAATGAATAAGTAAAATTTAGAAAAATAATACTAAAATAAAATAAAATTTAAATAAAAAAATATAGTAATTGCAGTATATACATAATTAGGTACAAATTACGGATTATAGTATTTACATAAAGTATGTTAAATTTAATCAATAAATAATGAGTGAAACAAAAGACAAATACACTCATACAAAATGCGCAAATAACCCATAAAAACCATAGAAGCTGTTTTCACTAAAAATCCAAACAAACCAATATCAACCCTGTCAACAATAAAAATATAACAATTTTATTCGAATATCGTTTTATAAATTATATTCATGAAGAAATTTATCAAACGACATTTTTCATTATCATAAATTTCAGATATATTTTGTAAGCACTATTAAATAATAGCAATCTAAAAATAAATAAAAGGATAATAAAACTTTCAAGAAAAAAAAATGAGAAGTCGGCTTGTAATATTGGTGATTAACATAATTTAAACATATATAATTATTACTTTTAATTATATATTAAGCCATCCCTTGCTCAAATGTGAAAGGATACAAAGAGAAGATTAAATTATGAATTAAAACATTATATAATAGAGAGGGGAGCACATTTCATGATAATAGGTCAAGAATAAAATTTGCATAAACCATGGGAAAAATATGTTTAAAAAATCTTAAGAGAAAGGAAGAAGTTGTGTAGTATTTTAATATGCAATAATGTGCGTAAGTAATTAACAAAATACAACATTCACTAAAAACAAAACATATTGGCTGACAGCAGATAAAGTTGTCATCTCAACATATCCTATTGCAATGCCTAATTAGCTAATATATAAAAAAAAGTAGGGTATTTTTACATTAAGGCTTTAAGGGGTAAATCAAAATCATTTTCTTGAATTTATAAATAAAAAATATATCAATAATTTTCTATTCTTTATATCAAAATGTTTTGTATAAGATGTTAAAGTATCAAAAAAATAAATAAAGTTTCAATTCTTCGAAAAAAAATGTCGGTGCTGTGTCTGACGAACGGAAGCCCTCTTTTTTCACGAGCGATAAACACAACAAGAAACTAAAATTATTTTGAAAGAAGATGGTTAAAACTAGTAAAGTACGTAGGATTTTTTAGAAATATTATTTTTTTTTTCGAAAATGGCGAACAATTATTTATTTTGTATTAAAAAATCCGCCGAAAAACCGGTCATAAAATCGTTATAATTCAATGAATCAAAAACTCTACTTACTTTACTAGCAAATATTATTAGGAAGATGCAGTAAAAATTTGAAGTTGATCGGGCAAAAATTGAAGACGCCAGAGTATCGCCCGATTTAAAAAACATAGTTTTGAGAAAACGACTTTATATTATTTAAATTTTAACGTCCATTATAATTAACTAAGAATTTTAGGACGGATTTTGGGATCTACAGGTTACCAGCCTTTTCTAGCCAGGATAGGGCCGAAGCCTCTTCTTTTTTCTAAAGAAAAGCCACCACCCCATAGTGGGGATCGAACCCCCGATCTTTAGCACGGATTGTTAAGTGCTCACGCCTTAACGCTCACGGCCACCGGGCCATCGAAAACGACTTTAAAGTTTAATGTTCTGAAATGTTCATTTTTTTTTCCTATTTAATTTTTTTTTTTCATACTTTCTTGCAATAAATATTTTTAAAAAAATGGGTTTTAATTTTTGAAATGTATTCATGGAGGACAAAAAAAAATTAAGAATTAAAATGGAACTAACCGAAGCTCGCTCTTCGAAAAAAAATATTTGACTACATAACCGATTGATTTGATGGTCGGTACTGTGTACCGGACGACTATAATTAAACTGGCACATAATAATAATCGATCACCAGAAACAATTAAATGGTTCGAAGCAGTGTTAAAAAATAATTGCCAATTTTTATTTTAAAAAGGTATTTTTTTACTGTTATTTTTCATGCGTCCGTGAGACTTGTCCATGGTAAAAAATGTTTTTGGGGGCAAATATTTTGAAAAAAAAACTGTTTATAATGAAGGTATAAGTTATTAAAATAATTAAAAAAATAATTTTCGTCGCTACGTATTAAAATCAGATCTACAAACAAGCAAACATTCATCGCTCTAGGAGCTCGAGTATTACATACTTTTGTTGAACACTCTAACCATAATGGATTCAACATTTTATGCATTTGTAAGCTGTTTGTGTTCTTTTTGAGTATGGACTTTAGCGGCGTGTTTTCTATTTGGAAAAACAATCACAAATTTTCTAAAACCTGCCAAGTTTTTCTTCACGTTCCCCAAGCCCAAGAATATCTCGTCCCATTATCTCGACGTCATCTTGGATGTTCAACAATTATCAAACGACGATTTTTTATCAGAATTTTAGGTGGAATTGCCCTTTTTTTCTGATAGTGCCAATGATTCAAATTGTGTTGATCTATTCATTTACTATTTCAACTGAAGAAAACTCATTGACAACAGCAACTTTGGGAATGAAATGTTCATTCGGTTTTGGAATTAAATATAAATAGAGAGGTAAAATAATTAAATTTTGTTTTAAATGGTTATTGTTGATTTGCTGCGTACCTCAATTGTAGTAAATAGATAGTTTCAAGTAATACACGTCTGTGAGACGAACATGAAAATCAGCGCTATTAGTAACACGCCTCTAGTAGACGGTGTACTTTTTAGTTAGGGCCTTACTACTACCACAAAATACAATTGATCGGGTTATAATTTCACTAGCGTTTTTTTTACATTATCTAACGTGAGAATACACTGGGGGTTTAATTTTACAAATAGCTCTAACCACCACAATGCGGGAAAATACTATACCTAGGCGTCTCTCTGACGTATGTTACCAGTTGAAGGTTAACAAATAAATGTTTTAAAGTAATTGTTATTAAAATACTTAATAGGAAAAAATTTAAAGGAATAGGTTAAAGCTACTAATGTTTATTTTCTGTTTTGTATCAACAAATATATTTCAGTAAATAAACAAAAATTAATTTTTAAACAAAGAACACTTTACTTAATTTGAAGAATTAATTATACTTCAATAATAATTTCTCCTATAAGTTTGTGGAATTCAGATTATATCTATAATCATTTAATATATACTTTAGGGTTGAAAAGGCTCTTTCAATACTTTCTTGAGTGGCTGGGCTGGGGGTTTAGGATAAGTGCTAGTTAATATACATATGAAAGTGTCTATTTTCTTTCTTGCCAGTATTCCAGCTATTATAAACCAAGGAAACCCTAAAATTCTAGATTAAAATACTGAAAACTTTTATTTCACATTGAAAAAAAATTTATTACATTAACTTTTATTTTCGTGTGCTTAGTTTTATGAGTTCCTAAAAAAAGTTTACTATTAAAACTCTTAAATAGAAGTTTTTTTTTTTAACAGTTATTTTTTAACTTATAAAATAAAAGCTTTTTAACAGTCAAATTTTAACTTTTTTGATAAAAAAAATAACCCTGGTTTGAAACAGTAAATACATTTTTGGAGCACTAGGTATCACGGGAATAGACATTTTAAGTTAGAGAGACGTGCCACCATTTATAATATATGGTTAATATTACTAAATAAATTAAATGTGTTGCATTCAATTTAATATAAATGAGTTTAAAATATACATCAGAAAAAAAGCGGCGGGAACTGTAGTTTGATAATGAGCCGACAGAGTGCACCAACTTACAATACCCATACAAGCCTATAGACCAGGGGTGGCCAAGCTCCTTGTCAGTCCGAGCTATTTTTCAAAATTTTAAATTTCGTGAGCCGCAATTAAATACGTATTTAATTTATTTATTATTTTTTTCAATAGAAATTATATTTACTGGAAACATAAATAAATGCACAAAATATTTATATCGAATTTTAATATTAAAAATTAAAAACATTTATTTTATTTCTCTTGACAGTTCTTTAAAATGTTGTGAATAATTGGTGACAGGACTTGTGAGTAATTCTTTGAGATGCTGGTTAGTTAATACTGATCGGTGTTTGGATAAAGTGAAATACATAAGTACGTTGTTGAATGAATGAATGAATGAATATAGCCTTTATTAACAGAATAGTCATAAGTAATTACATAAATAAAAGTGATTAATAAATAAATAATTTTTATACTAAACAAATAAATAATATCGTAGATCTTTTTTTCTTTTTTCTTCTTTTTTTTTTTGAGTGACTACTTCTGTAGGGCCTCCCAGATTTCGGGGGTAATAGTCAGACTTCCCACGGGGACTAGTCCTATCGGGAAGTGGAGTCCGCTGTGCCTTCCTGTTCCTTCCAGATCTCTTTCCACCTGATCCTGTCCCTGGCAGTCCTCATCCACACAGCACCAGCCTTGCTGTGCATGAAATCGGCCCATCTCTTCTTCTGCCTTCCTCTTCTTCTCTTCTGTCCATATGGGATCCACTCCGTAGCCTGCTTTGCCCACCTGTCATTGCCTTGTCGAGCAGCGTGCCCCGCCCAGGTCCACTTGGTCTTCTTTGCATGGAGTAGGACATCCTTCATTCCTGTTTGTGTCCTTATATGCGCGTTTGTTACTTTCTGCATCCTTTTAACGTTGAGAATACATCTCTCAACTGAGCACTGCCACGTTTGCAGTTTCTTTTCTTGGGCTTTAGTTAAAGGCCACGTTTGGCATCCATAAGATATGACTGGCAAGATACATTGCTCGAAGACAAGCCTCTTCCATGCCATGCTGTAATTTCCCTTCATGATAAAGTACGTTGTTACGAATATTTAAATAATTCGACAAGCAGTTTTTTTTTAATTAAGAATACTTAGATTCTAGTAAACATTTCCAAAATTCAGTAATCGACGTTGACTTATATATTAATTGTAGGGCTTTTTCTTCTTGAATCTCTGTTAACCCATTTCGTCCCAAAGTAGCGTAAACGCAAAATTATTTTCACGATTTTTTTTTTAAATAAATATTTTAATTTAGTTTGAACAGTCTTTTCTAACCAGGCAACTCCTTTAAAGAAAAGGAAAAAAAAAGGCTTCAGCCCAAATAAAATGTTTTGCTATTTTTTTTTCTTCACCCATTAAATCCCAAGCCTATTTCTACTGGCTTTTATCGACATTTTTCGTTATTATTTACTTTTGGGCACTATAAATAATGAATAAAGAAAAGAAAAACAATCAACTATTATAGATTAGAAGAAAAAAATGTTGCGTTTACACAACTTTAGGTAATTCTAGGCAAATCTGAAAATACCATGATTTTATTATAACATCCGTATTTATTTTATATTAATCTAAACAATATCTTATATAACTACGGCTACATTTTATATAACTTAATATTTATATAAGTTAGTAGTTGATGTCTGTTTTTTTTTTTTTTTTTTTTTTTTTTTTTTTTTTTTTTTTTTTTTTTTTTTTTTTTTTTTTTTTTGACAAACTCATTTCACTGCTAAAAGCAATTAAACAACCATAACCAAAAAAGTAATGTACTAATCCCCTCCCCTTTTCAATTTATTTTTGTTTAATTTTGTTGTTTATTATTACACTTCTAGTTATCATGTTATGGTTGGTGAAACTTGTATATTCTCTGCTGAAATTTAATTTGAAATAGATCTCCCAAGACATCACTTACGACATGTTATGCTTTGGGAATTGGATAAAGGAGAAAATTCTGCTTCAACTTATCGAAACCTTTTCCGCAGCCTCCAAATCATTACTTTAGTCGATGAAGTGAAAAACAAGGTGTTAGCTTTTTTTATTTATTTTTTTTTATTTTTTTACGGCGTATCTACAACTTGGCCATTAGCGCCGGGCTATCTACAGGTTGCCATCCTTTTATAATGCCAACAGCACGTGGTCGGTCACCCATTCAGGTACTGGCCACGCCCGACATTGCTTAACTTCGGTGATCTACGGGAACCGGTGCATTCAACGTGGCTATGGCCGTTGGCGGCTTTCTTTTTAATTCGAAACCAGAGGATTTTTTCAGAAAAGGCATTCGAGGTTTCAAGATGGCAAACTGTCATACAACACAGTGGTAAATACATTTTAGATTGAACGTGTTTCATTGATTTTTACCTTATTGTACCCCTTTATAAACCGACATTACTTATGGGCTGATTTGATATAATATAAAAAAAGTCCGACTCGCAGGAACTGCGTCATCTTAGCGCGGTTCCAGTTTTTTTTTTTTTTTTTTTTTTTTTTTTTTTTTTTTTTTTTTTTTTTTTTTTTTTTAACGGCACATCTAAATCTAGGTCATTAGCGCCGACATCCAGGGTGTAGCGAGGAATTTCACCAGCGAGCCGTGGGATGATAAAATTCCTGCCGGAGGTTGGGAATCGAACCCACCATCTCCCGCTTATGAATCCAAGGCGCTAGCCATTAGACCACGGGAGACCCCGGTTCCTGTTCATAACCCTATTCTCATTTGAAAAGCATAGAATAGAGACAGATAATATTTTCCTCGGCCTTTGTTCAAAGGGTTTTATGGCTATACCTGGGGTCAGGTCCGCAAGACCCTAGAATCCTCTTCTACCGATACTTCATTTCATACGTTTCAATGAATTGGAAAATATCAAATATTTTCCCACATTCCTGTGTTCTTTTACTATAGTAATAATTCTACAGATAAAATCAATTAAAAAATAAAATAAAAAAACCAACAGCATAAAGGCAATTCAAAAGACGTCAACGAATCTTTTTCTCTTGGCAAGCTATATTTCTAACAATGAATTGTATTTCTTATTTTGCCTAATCTGTTTTATTGTAAAATACATTATCCAACTATAAGGAATTAAAAAATAACAAGGAATAAAAACAGACAAAAAGAACAGTTCGAATAAGCAAAATCAATTACTTTAATGTTTTAAGCACTTATTTCTCCGATTGACATCGCCTAATCAAAACTTTCATCAGAACCTTTTTTGTAGAGCATTTAGTAAGCTTTCTAATGGTATTCTTTCGTTTACCAAATTCTTAACCTTTTTCGAGATATTAAAGAAAATATACAAAGTTACCAAAACTTTTTATGTCTGTTAATAAAATATTTTATTCTAACCCTTCCTTAACTCCAAACGTAACCAAAATTTCAACGTATTAGTTTTAATGAAAGTAGAACATGCAGAAAATGTTTCAACTGAATCCCATGATTCTAAGTACCCAAACCAAAAACGGTATTCAAAAACTATTTTTCCAATTTTCTCGCAAACGGTTAAAGCTATCGCCTTGAAAATGGTTTCATTCGTTTTCCTAGCCCAAGAAGCCTATAAAAAGAGTACTTACAAGCTTATGAACTCAAAAACGTAAGCGTTACGATTTTTCCTGCGCGAGTTTCGCCCCAAACTCCATCTTCCAGTGGGCGGATTTTGCTGGTTAACGAACTTGACCTTTCATATTGGACGACTGATTTTTGTACCAAATTTCATCAAAATCGGACCATTCGTCTTCGACCTAGAGAGCGAACAGACAGACAAATATATATATATATATATATATATATATATATATATATATATATATATATACATATATATATATATATATATATATAATATATATACATATATATATATATATATATATATATATATATACAAATTTGAACCACCGTTATTTTCGGTCTCTAGGGGTTCTGAAACGCGAAATTTTCTTGAAGGCACTTCCGGATTGTTTCATTGTATCAACCTTATAAGCGGGGTTCCTCCCTATGGGGGAGGGAGGAACCGCGCTAAAACTATAAAAAATTAAACAACGAAATTTAAATACTATCAAACTTCTAATAATTTATCATTTTTTACAGTATTTTAAATTTGTTCGTTTTGATTTAAACCCAACGTATTAGACATTGATTGATTTAACATTAAAAAAATTTATAAATAAACTTATATTTTAATATAAATGTGTTTTTGATCATTCAAAACTGCATTAAAATGAAGACCATTGAATATATTTTTGGCCAAAAATGAGATTTAAGTAGTTAGCATCGAAGTGATAAGAAATAGAGGAATTGTTGGGTTCCGGATAAATAAACAGTCAGATTTTCTTCGAATTTGCGGAAGGTCAAAAATTTAAACTTTACTAAATAGTGTTAATAACTTTATTTTCTTCCTACATTTTTCGCACAAACCTCAAATTAATAATTTTGTTTTAACTATGACAATAATACTCTAAATGTCAAAAACGTTTGTTGCCAGTGATTGAGGCAGTTGATTCTCCCCGGACCTAAAGTGATGATTATTACCATAGCAACGGCCTTGACAGAAGAAGACCACGTGACGGGTTGCCCACTTGATCCGGCTAATCAGATTGTTTTGAATGGGGAGATTAAAATTGAAGCGGGACGGATGGATTTGCGCGGGAACCAGCGCTCGCGGCGGCTCCGAAAGTAACAACCGTCTTTACTTGGGGCTCGCTCATCCGCTGTACAAAGGAAGGATTTTCACGGGACGGTAAAAAGGAGTTTGTTTTTTTTTCAGCAGTGCCCGAGGTAGCTTATGGCTGCCCAATACTTGTTGCTGTATGCCCAATATATTTGTCTTCAGTGCCCATAATATCATATATTACTGTATGGACAGTTTATATGTTTGCATTACCAATAACATCATATGATACTGTATCATAATATATTATATATATTTTGATTTTTTCTGGCGTTTTTATTTCGCCCATACACTTCCTATAAGTAATTTGAAGTGGGAATACAAATGAAAGGTCTTTCGATGCTATATCTGAAAGAATTTTTGAAAAAAAAAAACAAAAAAAAAACTGTACAAAAGAAGACATTTGGATAACTGGCTTGCACATTTGTCTCCTTGATCCAACTTCATCTACCCTAAACTGTGTAAATGTTGGTAACATTTGCTTAAGAGGAAATGTTTAAAAAAAAATGTCATTGACAGACATAAAAGGTCTTCGACGTTTCCTGTATTTTCTTAAATACCCCCAGAACGTAAAGCGGGAGCAAGACTTGAGAATAGCTTCTTATTCTTTCGAGGACCGGATTCATTTAATATTATAAAGTCGAACACTTGCCGACATCCACAGCAAGAAACACAAGGTGAACCCGATCAAATAAACTGTTGAGAAGTGATAGTTGGTTGTTGGAATTGCCAAGAAAGAGGTTGCCGGTCATGATAGATAATCAAACATATTGTTTAAATAAAAACATTTTTTTTTGGTTGGTGTGGTGCCCTTGATAGCTGTGTCAGTTGGGTTTATGGTTGTTGTGGTGTTCTTGATAGAAGTGTCAGGTGGATTTTTGGTTGTTGTGGTGCTCTTGATAGAAGTGTCAGGTGGGTTTATGGTTGTTGTGGTGTTCTTGATAGAAGTGTCAGGTGGGTTTTTGGTTGTTGAGGTGCTCTTGATAGAAGTGTCAGGTGGGTTTTTGGTTGTTGTGGTGCTCTTGATAGAAGTGTCAGGTGGGTTTTTGGTTGTTGTGGTGCTCTTGATAGAAGTGTCAGGTGGGTTTTTGGTTGTTGAGGTGCTCTTGATAGAAGTGTCAGGTGGGTTTTTGGTTGTTGTGATGCTCTTGATAGAAGTGTCAGGTGGGTTTTTGATTGTGTGGTGGTTTCCAAGATGTAGAGGTTTCGGTGTGTGAGGTTAAAGTTCAAAACAAAATATAAAATAATATTAAAACTATAAAATAATACTAAAATCTAATAAATTCAATTTTGCGGATATAAATAATAGAATAACGCAGTTGTATAGTATATCCAAACAACATTTTAGGTTCAACTAAAATTATATTTTTTATTTTATTTATTTGTTGCTGTTCCGCTTATGGCGATGTACACCTTACATTGTATATAGTTATTACAGAACATTATGTTACCTTATTGCCTATATATTTATATTATGTATATATTTTTACATTGCATTATATTACCTTATTGTTTATGTATTTATATATTTGATTTTATTTATTTTTTACGGCGCTTCGACAATGTATTTATGTTATGTATATATTATTACATTGCATTATATTACCTTATTTTTATATATTTACGTTATGTACTATATATTACTAAATTGCATTATATTACCTTATTGTCTATATATTTACATAATGTATAAATTATTACATTGCATTATGTAAACATATTACATTGCATAATTATTACATGAACTAAGATTATGAAGTGATGAATTAGGAGTAATAAGCTTGAAGCGAGGTCTGCACTGTCTACCGGGCCTTCTCGCCTGTGTGGTGTCAATTAAAAACGAAACGGTGCCAATTATAGCAAATTTTTATTATAAAAATAGTTCGACTTTCATGAAAGAATTCTGAAAATACAGCCTTTGCCCAGCAAGTAAGGGATTTTTAATAACTCAAGTGTTGAGCTCAACCCACTGCCAACCAACACCTCGGCATTAGATAGGAACGTGTCCTATCTACTCGCACACGACGCCCCGAGGAACTCACCCTTTGCCTTATGGAGCGTACCCCAATGGGGATCAAACAACGGAAAAGACCCTCAAAGGGGACACTTCATGAGGCTCACCAAACGGGAAGGGGAATTTTCGCAGGATCTCCGAAGGGGAAAACCTGTCTTCACATCGGCCGCATAAGGGGACCTCCGGAGCACAAGCCTTTCACATAATCAGATGCACCCTTATGAGAATCGACGACGGTCCGCGCCATATCTGTAGGGTATTTCTCCTTGTTGCAGATGGTGAAGAGACCGTTGCGTGGGAATGTGCTGTTGATAGATCGTGTTGATGATAGCCACGTGGACATTGCATCGACCTTGACCTTGGAAGAATCAGCAACTAATCAACAAATTCATCTAATGATTTATGATGTTTTCCATATTTGTATACTTCAACGAGAAGGAAACATTGTAAGTAAATTCAACAATGTTAGCAATTAGAATTAAGGACTTTGAATTTATTACTCAGAACGAGCCATTTAGTGATAAACATCATT
The DNA here is from genome assembly GCA_946811695.1 of Gonocerus acuteangulatus. Taxonomy (NCBI): domain Eukaryota; kingdom Metazoa; phylum Arthropoda; class Insecta; order Hemiptera; family Coreidae; genus Gonocerus; species Gonocerus acuteangulatus. The sequence goes on from OX328131.1 coordinate 57,144,750, forward strand.
AGCAACATTCTCCATTAACGTCTTTTGAACTTTAGGCAGACATCCAAAGACTGTAGCAATTTGGTTGTATTCATGAAAGAATTATTGAAATTTTTTTTTAAACCATCATCGACCTTATCTAGTAGAATATTACAAAACGAAACGCCGCTTGCAACACTCAAGAGAATGGACTAGGTCGTTCGGATGAAGCAATTTTTAATGTGCCTATTTTGCTAATCAAAATAAGCAAATTAAAAATTGGATTTTGTCAGAACGCCGAACAGTGGGGCAAACGAGGAAAGAAGTCTAAAATGCAGTGTCCATTTATGGAGTTAATTTTTAATGCATTTTATCCTTGAAATATACAGTATTTCTTAACTTTTTTGTTGATGTTACAAAATTATTCCAATTTTTGTAACAATATTTTGGATTTATTACAGCCGATTTATCGGTATTTTTAATTCTTTCGGTGATATAAAGAATAACTTCATTTTAACTAGCTGTCCATTAAAAACCATTAAATAAGTGAAAACCTGTAACACAGAAAAACAAATTTTAAGCAAGATTAGATTAAAGAGTTTATCCCAGCTTAAGCTGCCGAGGTGTGTTTACGATTATTTAATTTTTTTTTTTATTTTTTATAAACGTTAGCAACCAAGGCGATTCGGCCAATACAATTATTAGACATTCCTACAAGTATACAATAAAATAATAAATATTGCTTTTATTCAAGATAGGTTTCCCACGAATGATCAAAACAACGAATAATCATTTCTATTCCTTTTTAAATGTCATTAGGGATAAGAAAGGAAGCGCATTAAGACAACGGAGTTTCTGCGAATTGGACTTTTTTATTCTTTGTATTTTTAAAATGAAATGTCTCCATTCATATTTTTAGGGTCATTGTACGATGCACTTTTTAATTAAGAATTGAATAAAATCAATTCCAAGTCGGAAAATACATTTTTTTCATTATAGAGTGATTTTTCAAAGCATAAAAAATATTTAAAATAATATAATACGTAATTTCTTTTTCGTTCTTAACGTCCAACTATCACACGTGATTTTGTAGGCGGGATAGGAGAGGCACTATAGAAATCACCAGCCGAATTTGAACTAATTATCTTTTGAGTCCAACATCGAAATTGGTAGTAACGATGTGATCAGTCGTTGAAAATATATTGAATGTTTTGCGCGTTTTGGTTATTCGTTCATCCAGAAAATATATTGAATGTTTTGCGCGTTTTGGTTATTCGTTCATCCAGAAAATATATTGAATGTTTTGCGCGTTTTGGTTATTCGTTCATCCAGAAAATATATTGAATGTTTTGCGCGTTTTGATTATTCGTTCATCCAGAAAAACTTATTAAACTTGGGCTTTCTTCCGTCAAAAATCGCAGTAAACATGCGGGACAAATAGGAGGAAGTCCACTGTGATGATAAGGGAATTCTGACCATTAAATGTAAATGTTACAACTATGGCAAAGAGTTTTGTTTGGTTAAAAAAAATTAATTATTTTAGAGCCTTCCACCCGACAAACCGATAATATAATGTTTGACCAAGAATTGTGAAAAATCGAATATCGGCGATTCCAGGTAATTGCTAAACAAAAAAGACCGTCACGCAGGAGCTGCATAACTAAGCCCTTTCCTCAGAATTTTTGTAGTGTAGACTACATTACTGATTAATTTCCTGTAAATAACGTATATAAATAAAATAAAAACGTGAATATTTATGCTCATTTACATTTCTTATGAGAACTGTTCAATTATTAATTTTGTAAATAATTTGCTTCCAGAGTTATGTTAATACATGATACTGTACTACTTAATAAATACACAAAACCTTCATTTTCCGTCTTATGATCTGACGCAGGAACAGGATACAGTCCCCATAGTGGGAGATAGCGTTCCTCGCGGCGGCTTTGGGAACCTACGTCTGGCGGGCTAATTGTAATGAAACAGAGTTTAAAGTAAACCCTCCTTTCCAATAGACCGATTTACTTAATAACACTTCTTTCTTATGAGATATCCACGACGTATACCTTATTCGTACACAATACAGCAGAAACCTTATTCGTTTGTTCGAGATGCCTTATTCGTTTCGTTACAATACAGCAGAAATTACGACCGGTATGAGTATATTAGTACTTTAGGTCCGGAGTAAACCCTCCCACCCTCCTAATAACCCGATTTAGTTTATTTTTACAACCCATTTTTCTCTGTTGATTGTCACCACGAATACCAAGTTTCGTGAAGAAAAAACAAAATCTCTGGCCGCTATCGTGTTAACAGACACACATATATATATATATATATATATATATATATATATATATATATATAAATTTAACGGGGGTCATTTTCAGTGTCTACTAGGTAGGATCGATAAAGATTTGAAGACATTTTTCAAAAGTTCCGTCATGAGTGCAACCTCAATAGCTACTTTCCTTCGGAGGAAAGTGCTAGAACATTTACTGTATAATATACAGTCTTCTTTTTCATACATGGCCACCGCGCATGCGCGAACGCCAGCGGACACTTTTTAGTAACGCTATTTGGTAATGTTCTTTTTTCCAGTTTAGTCAACGTTAAATCACATTTATGCTAAAATCTGCTGTATATTACAATAAATTTATTCGACCCATCGAACTAATTATCTCGTTATGATACGGTTATAAGAGAGATTTCACGGGGTTATATGCCTGAATACCAGAGAGACTTGACATGAATTCTATAAGGTACCGTAAAGAACTTAAGATAATGAAGAAGAGACCAACAGGTGTCTAGAAGAATCTCTTCTTGGTGTATATTGTTTGAACAATGAAGTCAGGAATGTGAAGCAGGTGATCCTTACGGGTAGCATATGCTCTAATCTAATGCTAGGTATGCGCAGTGTTAGCAAACAGTGTAAACCTCTCTTAACTCTTTTTAATGCCCTATGCGTGACCGTTTGAGAACTACTTGGAATCTAGGTAGTGATTATTATGTGGTCAAGTCTTCTTAGTAACACCATATGCTTATTAACTTGGGCTGAATGCTCATAAATACATATTCAAGCATTTTTATTCAGGGTTCTAATTTATTGAATTTGTACAACATGGTTCATTCCTTTTCTGCCACCGCTTTAGTTCATTAAAGGCATGGGCGTGTATAAGGGGAGTCTGAGGGGGCTACAGCCCCCCCCCCCCAAAAAATTGATTTGATGGTAAAAATTCGTCATAATACCCTTAAAAATTAATTAAATAAGATCACTTAGTTCATCAAAAATGTTTTATTTTAGGTTTAATAGCGTATTGGTTGCCTAAAACTATTCCAAGTTCTAAACTGTTAGTATTCCGAACCCTGGAAATGGTCCCAGCCCCCCCCCTCCCCCGAAATTATTTCCTGCCCATGATTAAAGGATTCCTTGGGGCAATTTTCTATAAGAAAAATGGGTGATCCACATAAAAATAAACCAAATAACTACAAATTTGAACCAATGTTGATTACGTAATCATTGGCTTTTTACATGTGGAATTTACAAGTATGCATTTCTGAATTAGTCAAGCACTTTTAGCATTAATATGCTTTAGCGGTGACTAAACTGGAAAAAAACCGTTACAAAAATGTGTCACAAAAAAGTATCCGCTGGCGTTCGCGCATGCGCAGTGGCGTTCACGCATGCGTTGTACGGTCGCGCACGCGCAGTGGCGTTCTAACATGCGCGGTGGCGTTCGCGCATGCGCAGTGGTCATGTACGAAAAAGAAGAATATGTTATGTTATACAGCACTTTACATAGGTTTGCCGGGTGGACCTAAAGCATATTTATTTTCACACACACACACACACACACACACACATATATATATATATATATATATATATATATATATATATATATATACATATGTGTGTGTAAATTTTTAAAATTGGTCAAATGCATTTTTCTACACGGGGATATTAATGGCGAAACTCAATAATACAACATTATTAAATAGCTTTATTGTGTATTAAATTATGTTAATGAGATAAAAATTGTGTGCATAAGACATTTTTTTTTTTTTTTTTTTTAAATCCGATTTAAAGATATTTACAGATTTTCTTTCTGCTCTCCTTGCTATAGGTGATCCATATTCAACTCATCCTCTGATAGTAAATATATTTAAAAGAATATATGAATTACATCTTCAGAAACAGAGGGTGACTTTTATATGGATTCCCGCACATTGTGGAATAAATCAGAACTAAAAAGTCGATACCTTGGCAAGGAAAGCAATTAGAGAAGGCATGCTATTTGACAAAGTTCCCAAAAATGATCTAACAGCTCATGGAAAAGACTCTATATGGATGAGATGGCAAACTGTCTGGCACGAAATGAGAGATAACATGCTCCGAGAGATAAAAAGAAACGTGAAGCCATGGAAAACATCTACAAACGATACAAGGAGAAAAGAAGTAGTCAGAAATGAAAAAGAAGAAGTAGAATTGGCCATACAAACCTCACGCATTCCTTCCTCATGTCAAAGGACCTCCCACCAATTTGTAGCTCATGCAATGTGCTGCTAACTGTGAAGCACATCTTGACTAATTGCCGGGCCTATGAGCAACTGAAAGAGCAACACCAACTGTCTGACTCCTTAGATGAAATTCTAGGTGATCATACTAACCAAGTCGAGTGACTCTTTGACTTCTTAAGGGCCGCTCAATTAATGGACAAAATCTAGACAGAACATAAAGACCGAAATGATCGTTTGTTTATTTCATTTACATATAATTTCTATACATTATTTTATTAACATTATTTTTTTCATCACATTTATATTTATGTTTTATTATTTTTCTTTTTTTTATTCATTTATTTTTTTTTTCATTTATATAAATATATTTTTTTATTATTATATTTTATTTTATTTACTAGCAATTGAGCATTTCTCGTTTATCGTTCGAATTAATAAAATCTGCAAAAAGATATATTATTGATAGCAATTTAATCATAATGTATATATGTTGATACTTGTTAGCGAATTATAATGAAAATTACTACACACAGCAATGGCGTTAGTGACCTTAAGGGTTGACACACCATTATAATAATTAAAAAAAAAACATTTTTTTAAGATAATTTTAAAACGGATTCACATTAAGTAGGCCGAGATAGTTTTCCATCCAGCTGTGCACATTTCCTATTTAATAGCAAACACAGATTCTCTCATCTCGCCGGTGATTTTAGAAGCGGGCACAATCACTCAGCATCCGGTAGGAATGCGCCATTACACCTAATTAAACACATCATCTTTCGAGGTTATTGGAAAAGTTTGTCGTTTCAGATAATTTGTTTATGGTATCTGTGATTCGTGAAATATGTCTTAAAGCCAACTTCTTGCAAGACGCTTAAGGGTGTACCTACATTGATCTCGATCCCATCCGATAGCCACCGACCGTCGGAAGGAAAACAAATAAAAGCATCACAATGGAGGTGTCTAAATTGGTCCCGACCCAATCCGAACCGACGACTCCCGATTCCCGGTCGTTAAAACTTGTTTGTTTCTAGACCGTTATCGGACAAGTGACGCACAGCGGGGCAAACGACGAGTTTCAAAAAAATCTAAAGCCTCTAAATCTTAACCAAATTCAATGTAATTTTTTTAAAAATAAAAACTAATAAAATTTGGAACAAGTTTGTCTAGTCATATTGTTCCCTTGTTTATTCAATTACGTGAAGGTTTATAACCTTCTAATGTTTATAAAATTCTTGCTTGCTTTCTTATCAATTCGTTTAAAATATTAATACCAATGCTTCTCCTATCGGAGTGTAACGGTAAAAAAAAAAAATTGTTACACTACGATTTTTTCGGGACTGATATACTTCCAGAAGATTGATTGGCCTCTCAACTCCACTTTATGCCTCCAACAAGGTAATCGAAGGTTTCTATAATTATTAGGTGGTATTTCTTAAATTAATCACTCATTTTCACTTCACTACGAGGTCATTTCTGACGAGCTGTGACGTCGGCCGCTGTCGGTCAACCGATATCAGATCGAACCGGGGAGATACGAGTCCAACGTAGATGCTGCCTAACACAGAAATGCAACGAAAGTGAGATCACTCGTCACATTATATATTTGGCGCCAAATTTATGTGCAAATTAAGGCGGAAATCATTAGTCCAAATTAATATCTGTTCCTCTTTTCCTTTTAATATATATAACTGATATCAATGTAAGGACGCACATACTTACAAAGAAGATGTTCCTTTAGGTTATTGCCACTTTTTTATATTGTATTGGTTGTCTTGCTGTGGAATGTGCTTACATTGCGGAGCTTCTGTGTGGCTGATGTTTTTTGGCTGGTACAATCCCGGTCAGGTGTTACTTTCAATACTCCAGGCCGCGAAGCAAACTGAGACCGAAAGAAATCGCATTGACAGGCCGATCACGCCTGCTGTACGTGTGGTATGTATTGTAAAAGGGCAGGACCGTTGCGTCAACACGTCATTAGTCGTGTTTACACGTCTTCAGGGCGAAATTAACAATTGTATTCCACTATTTCTGGCGTTGTTGTCCTAAGGTAGGCAGGTCCTTATGGTTTCAGCACTTCCATTGGCCTTTTTGGATCTTATCTTATTGTGCGCTTAAGGTTATTTGTATTCGCACTTTCTAAGTAGCTCTTTTAATTCTGATGTATCCACAATGGCCAGTAATCCGTATAAAATTCACCCTCTGTTTCTGCAGATGTAATTCATACATTCTTTTAAATATATTTTCTATCAGAGGATGAGTTGAATGTGGATCACCTATAGCAAGGAGAGCAGAAGAAAGAGAATCTGTAAATATCTTTAAATCGGGTTTCGTTGGAGAATTGATGTTCAGAGCTTCATCAATTGCTAGTAGCTCAGCTGTATAATTAAAACACCGAACGGTTTTTCACTGCAGTTTCCGAGCGAATTAAGATGGATTTGTTTCAAATAGCTATGTAGTACGTGCGTGTTGTATGCGTATCGACTAAGGGCTATCACATAACAACACAAAATCGTTTTGTCAAAATTCATGGATTCAGCTGGTTTTGATACTAAAAGCCACATATCTTCTAAAGCTTATATTATAAATGACAACAACAGAAGTAAAAAAAAAAAAAAAAAAAAAAAAAAAAAATTTCTTTGCCCGTTTTCGTTCTTATCCTTAGAGACACTTGCAGAATTTGGAGTAGAAATGGGTAATATTTTTTTTTGCTCAAATAACGCTTGAAAGAAAAGCGAGATTTTAGGCATTAACTTGACAACACTCAACACTTTTTTTTTTTTTTTTTTTTTTTTTTTTTTAGTTGTGACTATAAAAGAAAATGGTAAATATATTTGTATCAATAATCAAAACTGTATGAACGTAGTTTCACGCCATAGCTTGTTCGCCAGACGGCACTTGTGTCACTCTTACTGTCTTAATGTTTTTTTTCGTCTCCATCTCCACATTTCCTGTTTACTTTTTTTTTTTTTTTTTTTTAGTAGTGACACTTTAGAAATATTTTTATGGAGAACATTTTTATATAAAAATTATTTCATAACAGTTGATTTTATTTATTTCAAAAATATAAATTATGAAGTAATTTTTTTTTCATAATTTTTTGGAAACATTTAAATTTTATTGAACCCTACGTCTAAACCATTATTACATAACCACACACACACTTCCAACTCTAATAACCACGCTGATTTCGTAGAATAGCTAGGTTCAGAGGATACTGTTCTTTGTGTTATCGCCATTGAAGCGGGACACAATAAATAAATAAAAATTTAAAAAAAATGTATTTCGGTCTTTGCTTAAAACAATTATCTGTATATAAAGGTCTCACTGCACGTCAATCTGAAGCTACGAGTAAGAAATCTTGGTAGATGCGAGATATAATTAAATTTGATATTCTGACCCCTTGGATTGTAATGTGTTGAAAATGTAGCTAAGCTTTTATGAACCCGCAATACACTACAGCTGAGCGGGTTAATATTTCTCTTAAGGCGCTATTCTAAAACTCGTTATCGCTGATTTCAAAATGATCTAGAATTAATATAATTTTCTTTCAGCGGGTTTCCTCTCTCCCTCCATAGATAAGAAACCCTCTTATGAGGTTGACCTCATGACGCAATCCGGAAGTGCCGACTAGAAACCCTCTTATGAGGTTGACCTCATGACGCAATCCGGAAGTGCCGACTAGAAACCCTCTTATGAGGTTGACCTCATGACGCAATCCGGAAGTGCCGACTAGAAAATTTCTCTTCAGAAGCCATAGATGACGAACTAACGGTGTTTAAAATTTATATATATTTATATATATACAAAAATCTGTCGTCTAATTTTAAAGGTTTTTAAAACAAAATGCGTGCAAAAAGAATAGTAAGGCTTACCGGTACTCGTATTTTTTGGTCCGCTAACCTAGGAAAACGAATGAACCCAATTTTAAAGTGATATCTGGAACTGTTTACGAGAAAAGAATACTTCACCGAATTAAATTTCAGATTGGGCATTCAAAAATGATTGTTTTAGTTGAAACTTCTTCCAGACGTTATATTCGTTAAAAATAAGGTATTTATCATTAATTTTGGTAGCGTTTGGAGTTACAGAAGTATGAGAAACACAATTTTATTAACAGGCACAAAAAGTTTTTGGATCTTGCTATGTTTTTTTTTTAAACTATCTCGAAAATGGTTGAATATTTGGTAAATAAAAGGTAACCATTAAAAATTATACTAAATCCTCTACAAAAATGGTTCTAAATAAATTTTCGATGGGGCGATGTCAATCGGAGATACAAGTGCTTAAAAATTCGAAATATTAAGTTTTGTGTTTTTAAACGTTTTTTTTTTTTTTTTGTCAAGGAAGATAAGAAATGCATTGTATTTTATAAAATTATGACCCTTTTATTTATATATATATATATATATATATATATATATATATATATACATATATATGTATATATATATAATTTAACTCGTCAACTTTACATAATATCCTCTATTTATTGCTCTACATGTTTCGAATCCCTTGACGCCTCTTCAGGAACAACTTAATTATTCATAAATAAATTTAGAAAATTTAGATATTTAAATTATATCTAAGGAAGACCTTCCGGCACGTCCATATTAGTACAATAAAGCTAATATGGCTGCTGTCCATCAGCTGTTTATAATAGATAGTTTCCTGGCTTATATCGATTCCAGAGGAAGCATTTGTCATTAAAAGTAAAGTTATAATGAAATATATACGATTGCTATCAATATTCCTGGATACTGTCTAATGTATTGAAAAAAAATATGATTAAAATATTTGATCTCCGCTTTTTATTTACTGTTTTTTACTGCAGGAGAATCTGGACAGCTTCTAAAAAAGTGGATAAAACAGCTCGTTAAAAATAGAGACTAAAATGAAAACCGAACCGCTTTAGTAGACCATGCAATAAAACACAGACATATATTTGATTTTCAGAATGTTAAAATATTAGATAAAAAAAAGAGCCTCATAAAAATAAAAAGAAAAGAAAATATACATATAATTAAAAATAGGGAAGAAACAGTAGTTAAAAAAAACGTAAATCAAAGATTTTAATTAATATTTGTTTTAATATTCTAGACGATAGTTATGAAATATTGATGTCAATCGTTTTTATTTTATTATAACTTTACTCTTAATGACAAAAGCTTTGTCTGAAATCGATATAAGCTAAGAAACTATCGATTATAAACAGCTGATGGAGAGCAGCCATATTAGCTTTATTGTACTAATATGGACGTGGCCCTACCTGTGGAAGGTCTTCCTTAGCTAAGGATAAATTTATTTATATATAATTAAGTTGCTTCTGAAGAGGCGGCAATGGACGTGAAACATATAGAACGAAAAATAAAGCATATTAAGTGAAGTTGACGAGTTTTATATATACATGAACTTCCGCTTACTTAAATAATGTGTTGGCTGTAGTGTTTACATATACATGAACTTCCGCTTACTTAAATAATGTGTTGGCTATAATGTTTATATATACATGAACTTCCGCTTACTTAAATAATGTGTTGGCTATAGTGTTTATATATACATGAACTTCCGCTTACTTAAATAATGTGTTGGCTATAGTGTTTATATATACATGAACTTCCGCTTACTTAAATAATGTGTTGGCTGTAGTGTTTATATATACATGAACTTTCGCTAACTTAAATAATTTGTTGGCTATAGTGCTTATATATACATGAACTTCCGCTTACTTAAATAATGTGTTGGCTATAGTGTTTATATATACATGAACTTCCGCTTACTTAAATAATGTGTTGGCTATAGTGTTTAAGTGTTTCCAAGAGAGAACGTAGAGAATGAGGATGGAGTAATTTCCGCTTAGTATACTGTCAATTTTCTTGAATGGCGCCTAAAATCTTACTTCTTTTTGAGATTTTGTTATATATTTCTCATGAAAGATCAAAACCTACCAATAACTGCTTCTATTACTGTACTAACGACACTAGGGATGAAAAACGGACCCTCGCTAAGATGACGGAGTTCCTGTGAGTCGGAAGTTTCCTATACAGTTAGTAATCAGTATGTATTATACTACACACCTGAATACACCATTCCTACAGCTTCATAACTTTTTTAGTATGCGGTTGTAGTTTGGGCACTTAAATATTGGTTGTTTCTAACATTCTTGCAAGTATACCCTACGGTATATAGGTATTTTTACATTGTAGCAATGTAAATATATCCTACGAATTATACTCTACAATTTAACTTATTCGCACTTTTAGCGCGGTTCCTCCCTCCCTCATAGGGAGGAACCCCGCTTATAGGGTTGATACAATGAAACAATCCGGAAGTGCCGACTAGAAAATTTTGCGTTTCAGAACCTCTGGAAACCGAAAATTATGGTAGTTCAAATTTGTATATATATATATATATATATATATATGTATATATTTATATATATATATACATATATATATATATATATATATATATATATATATATATATATATATATTTGTCTGTTCGCTCATTTCTGGCTTCCCTGATGGTCCGATTTTGATGAAATTTGGTACAAAAATCCGTCGTCCAATTTGAAAGGTCAAGTTCGTTAACCAGCAAAATCCGCCCACTGGAAGATGGCATTTGGGGCGAAATTCGCGCAAAACAAATCGTAACGCTTACGTTTTTGAGTTCATAAGCTTGTAAGTACTCTTTTTATAGGCTTCTTGGGCTAAGAAAACGAATGGAACCATTTTCAAGGCGATAGCTTTAACCGTTTTCGAGAAAATTGGAAAAATGATTTTTGAATACCATTTTTGGTTTGGGTACTTAGAATTACGGGATTCAGTTGAACCATTATCTGCATGTTCTACTTTCATTAAAACTAATATGTTGAAAGTTTTGTTACGTTTGGAGTTAAGGAAGGGTTAGAATAAAATATTTTATGAACAGACAAGAAAAGTTTTGGGAACTTCGTATACTTTCATTAATATCTCGAACACGGTTGGGAAATCGTGGTAAGTGGATAGAAACTATTTGAAAGCTTTCTAAATTCTCTACAAAAAATATTCTAAAACTATTTTTGATTAGGTTATGTCAATCGGAGAAATAAGTGCTTAAAACTTCAAATACGTCTGTTTACGTGCGAGTCGGACTTTTTTATTATATTTTTATCGTTTTGCTATGATTTCCTAACGTTATGTCTCTTTTGATTATTTAATTATGATTTATTTTATTATTTTTTTCCCATTCATTTATTTGTTCATTCTCTGTTTTATTTACTATTTTTTTAATTTCTATTACTTTTATTTTTCTATTATTTTTTTCTGTTTCTAAGTTCTTAATTTCCTTCTTATTTTCTTTTTTTTCTAATTATTTTTTTTTGTTTAATTTTATTTTATTTCTAACGTTGACGACGAAACAGTTTGTCGCATTTGTTGTGAAACACCATAAATTAAATAAATAAATAACGTTCTTGTAATTTAATTATTATTTCACATTGCTGCCCAATTAAACCTTTAAATTCCGACTCTTCCATCACTTTTTATCCATGCAAGTTTTACTCAGTCCCTAATTTATATACAAGCTGTAGTATTTATAATTTTATAGAATAAATTGTTTTCACAAGTCTGTAAATTCAAATTTATTCCTATTGGACATGTGTCTCGGAATAAAAATACAAATTTTGCATTTCATTTCAATTAACGAATTGTTGGAAAAACCCTTGTTTCTCAACTTTAGTCATCTGAGAGATACACTTCATTACAATTTGCAGGCGACTATTTCTCACATGGAATTAACATAAAATATATACATACTTATTTGAATATTCATGATTGAGCGAGGCCGAGGTGAGCGGTAGGCTGGTAAACTTTAGGCACAAATTTAGATCTTATTACGTCATTAAAACACAAATATTTATCCGTTCACATTTTTTCCACCGCGTCAGTGAAAGGAGACCAGACAAGGTTACGGATACCAAATAGATATCTCCTTGAGACAAAATTATAGGCTTCGGAATGTATATTGGTGGAATAACATTAATTTGTGACAGATATTTCTCTGCTATTTTATTGATGAAATGGAAACTCCAGATGGTCGCCTGTTGGCAAATCGAAAATAGTGATAGTCTCGTAAACAATAAGGCCATTTTTAGCGTGGTTCCTCCCTCCCTCCTTAGGGAAGAAACCCGCTTAAGAGGAAACCAGCTTAGGAAAGAACCGGGTATTGAGAAATGATTAATTCAGTTGGAACTCGTTTCAGACGTTTGATATTCATCTAATCTGTAATAGGTAAATTTTGGTTCCGTTTGGAGTTATTGATTTTTTTATTTTTATTTTATTTTTTTGCATCGCCTTGGTAGCGATGTGCATTTTCTTCAATGCGTTTCGGTAGAGGGCAACAAAATTTGGAAGTACTAGAAATAAAATATTTCATTATAAGGCATGACAAGTTTTGGTTCTAAAATATCTCGAAAACGGTTGGGAAATCGTGGTAAATGCATAGTGGCCATTCGAAAGCTTACTAAATTCCCTAAAAAAAAAATCTAATATAATTTTCGATGGGGCGATGTCAATTGGAGAAATGAGAGCTTCAAAATTCGCAATTGTTAGTTTTTTGCCCTTTTGCACGGGTTCTTGTATTTTTTTACCTAAAGATTTTATTTTATATTTTTCACGAACGATCAAACCCCACAAATAAGTGCTACTATTCCTTTACTAATAGCACAAGAGATTTGAACGGAACCGCGCTATGATGACGCAGTTCCTGCGAGTCGGACTTTTTTGCCAGTATAGGCCTCTTCAACATTAAAAGTTTTCTGGCCGTTTAAATGACTCCACACTTAGATTCATGATCAATCCAACTCAATCAATTGAACACATAATTAAAGGTAATTATGTCTGGAAAAGCTTAAATGTTTCAAAAACACATATTTTATCCTGGGCCTTCGCGAGGGGGGAGGGAGTACAATAGATCAGGGGTCCGTGGTTTTAGGGGTGCTCTGAGTCATTTTTTTTTACTCGCATAATAATTTGAATAATAATTTAAAGCTGGAATTACACAAATAAGTGAGAGGGGAGTATTATTAGGTTCTTGAGAAGATATTAAGAGCCTAAAACTTGGCCCAATACTACGATATCATAACTTTCATAGGCAAACTGTTTTTAGGAGGGGCCTGGAACTTGGCACCTTTTTTTCAACGTTAGTTTTTTGGGGGATAACAATACTTTGAATTTTGAGTCGACGTTTTCGTTGGAGGGACATGAACTATGTTTTATTATTGTATCTACTTTTTATCGTGTCGGCGTTTCATTTTAGCGCGGTTCCTCCATCCCTTCATAGGGAGGAACCCCGCTTATAAGGTTGATCTCATAAAACAATCCGGAAGTGCCGACAAGAAAATTTTGCGTTTCAGAACACCTAGAGACCGAAAATGACGGTGGCTCAAATTTGTGTATATATATATATATATATATATATATATATATATATATATATATATATATATATATATATCAGAGATGGGCAAAATTTTATTTATAAATAAAAATACGAATTTATACGTACTTCATATATTTGTAAATACGAATATAAATAAATTCGTATTCATAAGTGTGAATACGAATTTATTTTTATTCACGTATATTAAATATAAAAATACAAATAAAATTTTATTCGCAAATTGTCCTGCGAATACAAATAAATTCACAGAAAAAATTGTAAATAATCACAAAAAATGTGAATATTCACAAATAATCAAGTGATTACAAAACCATTCACATTAAAATATATGAATACAAATTTATTCACATTATAATTTGTAAATAAAAATTTATTCACAAAAAAATTCGCAAATAAATTATGAATTTATTCGAGTTAACGATCATATGATATTACAATTATTTTTTAAGGCGCTTAACGTCTAGGTTATCAGAGCCTAGATTAAATTTTTTTTTACCCCGAGCCCGCAGCAGCACCGCGCTGCAGTTTGCCATCTGTACCTCTGGCGGATCACAAAAAAAAAGAAAACAAACCAAAACTGAATCTAGGCGCTGATAACCTAGACGTCAAGCATTTAAAAAAAAAAAAAAAAATAAAAAAAAAATAACAATAATGACGAATGACGTATATGAATAATACGAATAAATTCATAATTTATTTGCGAATTTTATTGTGAATAAATTTGTGTTCAAAAATTATAATGTGAATAAATTTGTATTCATAAATTTTAGGGTGAATTTTTTTGTAATCAATTGATTTTTTGTGAATATTCACATTTTTTGTGATTATTTACAATTTTTCTGCGAATTTATTTGTATTCACAAGAAAATTTGCAAAAAAATTGTATTTGTATTTTTATATTTAAGATACGTGAATACAAATAAATTCGTATTCACACTTATGAATACGAATTTATTTATATTCGTATTTACAAATATATGAAGTACGAATAAATTCGTGTTTTTATTTATAAATAAAATTTTGCCCATCTCTTATATATATATATATATATATATATATATATATATATATATATATATATATATATATATATATATCAAGATCACAAAAATAAATGGTCTGTTTTACCACATATATAATACAGAAAATGGATTATATAATTGATAATGGCTCTATGAATTTATTTAAACGGCTCTACATGTTTCGCGCATCCCTCTATGCATCCTCAGAAGTCTGAATTACAGGATACGGGAACGTAGGGGAACCTTTTTCTCCCATGTCATAAACTATGATTATTTCCATGGTATCCATCAGCTGTTTGAAATATCGATTTAATCCAAACAAAAAATTTCATTACCTATTCAGAGGAAGATTCGTTACAAAATTTAAAAAGAAAAAATAATTACTTCTTAGATTAGGCACTTAATAAAAGGTTATTGATATTTTATAAAAAGTTGTATTCTATGTCCAAAAAAAAATATGTTTTATATCATTTTTCTTATTTACAAATTTTGTTGTTTTTTTTTTTTTAATAATGTGCATATTCTGTTTGATTTTACGTTTCATTTTGTTTCTCTTTTTGTCTATGATAATTAAATTGCACAGTCAAATATGTTCCTTCATTATGGCACGATAAACAAGAGTCATTTTATTATGTTGTTAATAGGCATTGTTTAGCTTTTATTTATTTCTCTTCTGCCTTCACAAAAAAAAGAAAAAGAATATTTTAGCCATTTCGAGGTCGGAACTATTTTTTTCCAAACTGCTGTAAACATACGTTCAGATATTCTCTACCTAATTTCTTAAAATGTATGACACATACATTATAATGTCATCTAAGACGTACCAGAGTAAAGATTCTTATTATTTTGTTTTATAAAGTACAGACACATTTAACAAAATTTCTGATTTAAAAGATTAACAACTTAAGAGCATGGCATAAAATCAAATGATTTCCAAGCCCTAAAAAATCCTTGGTGCTTGTAGATTAAGATAGCACCATAATTCTTTGTTAGTCATGAATTATCAATTTTGTTATTACAAATCACTAAAAATAAAATATGATGGTCTGAAATTGCAATGTCATTGTAGCCAAATACGTTATCAATGTAAGCCATTTAGTGTTATGATTCCATATATATTATATAATATTGATAAAAGTATAAAAACACATTTTTCTCTTCCTCAAAACGGCAAAAATAAACTGTAAAATATATGATTGTGGCCGGGGGGATAAATAAAAATAAATTAAAAATAAATATTATGCGCTATTGATTTTTATTTATTGTCCTATCTATATCCCCGCGACGGGATTTTTTTTTTTTTTTCAACGCCTACTCAAATAACATCTCTAAGAAGAAAAGTGATATTTTAAGCGCGACAATGCACAGGAAACTGACAGTTTCCAGACAGAAATCACTCAATCCGCCTTGACTCTCATTCTAGAAAGGCTCTATTATGAACATGTTAATCATACTTAACGTGTTTATGTGTTTATATATAAGGCTTCAATTGCCTCCTTTCGTAAATTTGTATAGGTATATATATATATATATATATATATATATATATATATATATATAAGGTTGATTCCTTCCTGCAGCGAGGGATGAAAGATTCAAACTTCATTTCAGGACCTTGGAAGAGTAAGGGCGATTCACGAATTCCGGATATTGGGAAATCCAAGTTAAAAGTCCTGGAAGTGCTTCAGGATAGCAAGGCGAATGTTTATGGAATGCTGATTCACATAAAACTGATTGAAAAAGTATGCAATTGAAATTCAATGTTTTAATTATAATTTTTACGAGTGATTTATGGGTAAAAAAATGCTAGAAGAAACGTTTCAGACCCGGGATATGCCCTTGAAATAGGACATTGAAATTTTCATTATGATGCTGCGATTCAATTTAACTTGAAACTGTGAGAGAATTAAAGGCGAACCAGAGAAACCAGGCGAAGTGTCATGTTACCTACATCTTTCTGAATTACATTATAAAATAAAAAAAAAAAAAGTCGATTTTTCTGTTTTGCCCTTAGTCTTCCAAGGTCCTGATTTGAAAACGTACTTTTGGGGTGAGGAGAATCAAAAAAAAAACTACAGAAGAACCTTTTCAATGATACTGAAACAGTTGTGAATAATCGACGAGCTAATCTGCATACAAGGTCGAAACGTTCAAACACCGCCCTGACGCGATGCTTCTACCATGTGCAAACAATCCCTGTACAAGTATTTGCTTTCGGGGGCCTGCCTCCGTATCTTACCGAAACTATAAAAATAGAATTTTCGAATTGTAATTAGTCTCTTCGAATATAGCATTCGGTGATTAGAATGTAATTTGATACGGCGGCTTTTCATGAAATAAAAAGAACCACTAATAAAAACAGTTTTTGGTACTTTACCGCCAAAGCTAGAACAGTTATCCAGGTAACGAAAGGTATAGGGGAACTCGGGGCAGAACGGGATAGCGGGGTAGAACGGGATAGGACACTTTCCTAGGCTGCACTTCAGCGAATATGTATTTAACTATACCTACAGACGGTAGAGATGAAAAGGTAGCCATTTTGATTAGTTCTGACTGGCTGTTTTGAGTGAAGTGATGTTTGTTGTTTTCTGCCGAGTTTTTTGTAACTTTTTGTCGAGTTAAATGCAAAGTAAGCTTCTTATCATTAACGCAACGCTAATGTGTGTTATCTGCTGTTGTAGTGCATGTCAGTAGCTAAAATTAACACAGGTTGTAAGTATAATTATGACAGGTTTTCAGTTCAGCAATCGCCTCATAGCCTAAATCGTGCTCTGGGGGCGGAACGGGATGAGGCAGAATGGGATAGTACTCCATTCTGCCCCGTCATTTTATGGCGTATAGAGATAGTACTCCATTCTGCCCCGTCATTTTATGGCGTATAGAGATAGTACTCCATTCTGTCCCGTCATTTTATGGCGTATAGAGATAGTACTCCATTCTGTCCCGTCATTTTATGGCGTATAGAGATAGTACTCCATTCTGCCCCGTCATTTTATGGCGTATAGAGATAGTACTCCATTCTGTCCCGTCATTTTATGGCGTATAGAGATAGTACTCCATTCTGCCCCGTCATTTTATGGCGTATAGAGATAGTACTCCATTCTGCCCCGTCATTTTATGGCGTATAGAGATAGTACTCCATTCTGTCCCGTCATTTTATGGCGTATAGAGATAGTACTCCATTCTGCCCCGTCATTTTATGGCGTATAGAGATAGTACTCCATTCTGCCCCGTCATTTTATGGCGTATAGAGATAGTACTCCATTCTGCCCCGTCATTTTATGGCGTATAGAGATAGTACTCCATTCTGTCCCGTCATTTTATGGCGTATAGAGATAGTACTCCATTCTGCCCCGTCATTTTATGGCGTATAGAGATAGTACTCCATTCTGTCCCGTCATTTTATGGCGTATAGAGATAGTACTCCATTCTGCCCCGTCATTTTATGGCGTATAGAGATAGTACTCCATTCTGTCCCGTCATTTTATGGCGTATAGAGATAGTACTCCATTCTGTCCCGTCATTTTATGGCGTATAGAGATAGTACTCCATTCTGCCCCGTCATTTTATGGCGTATAGAGATAGTACTCCATTCTGTCCCGTCATTTTATGGCGTATAGAGATAGTACTCCATTCTGCCCCGTCATTTTATGGCGTATAGAGATAGTACTCCATTCTGTCCCGTCATTTTATGGCGTATAGAGATAGTACTCCATTCTGTCCCGTCATTTTATGGCGTATAGAGATAGTACTCCATTCTGTCCCGTCATTTTATGGCGTATAGAGATAGTACTCCATTCTGTCCCGTCATTTTATGGCGTATAGAGATAGTACTCCATTCTGCCCCGTCATTTTATGGCGTATAGAGATAGTACTCCATTCTGTCCCGTCATTTTATGGCGTATAGAGATAGTACTCCATTCTGCCCCGTCATTTTATGGCGTATAGAGATAGTACTCCATTCTGTCCCGTCATTTTATGGCGTATAGAGATAGTACTCCATTCTGCCCCGTCATTTTATGGCGTATAGAGATAGTACTCCATTCTGCCCCGTCATTTTATGGCGTATAGAGATAGTACTCCATTCTGCCCCGTCATTTTATGGCGTATAGAGATAGTACTCCATTCTGTCCCGTCATTTTATGGCGTATAGAGATAGTACTCCATTCTGCCCCGTCATTTTATGGCGTATAGAGATAGTACTCCATTCTGTCCCGTCATTTTATGGCGTATAGAGATAGTACTCCATTCTGCCCCGTCATTTTATGGCGTATAGAGATAGTACTCCATTCTGCCCCGTCATTTTATGGCGTATAGAGATAGTACTCCATTCTGCCCCGTCATTTTATGGCGTATAGAGATAGTACTCCATTCTGCCCCGTCATTTTATGGCGTATAGAGATAGTACTCCATTCTGCCCCGTCATTTTATGGCGTATAGAGATAGTACTCCATTCTGCCCCGTCATTTTATGGCGTATAGAGATAGTACTCCATTCTGCCCCGTCATTTTATGGCGTATAGAGATAGTACTCCATTCTGCCCCGTCATTTTATGGCGTATAGAGATAGTACTCCATTCTGTCCCGTCATTTTATGGCGTATAGAGATAGTACTCCATTCTGCCCCGTCATTTTATGGCGTATAGAGATAGTACTCCATTCTGCCCCGTCATTTTATGGC
Source organism: Gonocerus acuteangulatus (assembly GCA_946811695.1). Taxonomy (NCBI): domain Eukaryota; kingdom Metazoa; phylum Arthropoda; class Insecta; order Hemiptera; family Coreidae; genus Gonocerus; species Gonocerus acuteangulatus. The sequence goes on from OX328131.1 coordinate 57,164,375, forward strand.
GTATAGAGATAGTACTCCATTCTGTCCCGTCATTTTATGGCGTATAGAGATAGTACTCCATTCTGTCCCGTCATTTTATGGCGTATAGAGATAGTACTCCATTCTGCCCCGTCATTTTATGGCGTATAGAGATAGTACTCCATTCTGCCCCGTCATTTTATGGCGTATAGAGATAGTACTCCATTCTGCCCCGTCATTTTATGGCGTATAGAGATAGTACTCCATTCTGCCCCGTCATTTTATGGCGTATAGAGATAGTACTCCATTCTGTCCCGTCATTTTATGGCGTAGAAGGATTTTAGATAGTAATTTTTTTCATTCCAGGTGGTTCAAACGTACGTTGCGATAAAAAGGAGAGGCAAAAATGGGATGTTATTAAAATACTAATTTTACTATTAAATGCAATTAAAAAAATAACAAACAATTAAAACGTTAGGTAAACAGTGATAAAATCCGTTCAAAAGAACAAAACTAACAATTTCGAAGTTTTAAGCACTTATTTCTCCAACAGACATCACCCCATCAAAAAATTACATCTAAACCTTTTATGTAGGGAATTTAGTAAGCATTCGAATGGTCACCTTCCACTTACCACGATTTCCCAACCGTTATCCGGTCACAACTCATGCGTTGCTGTAGACAGCGAAAACGTCGAGGAAGTGTTAGTATGTAAATATTGCCAGGACAAAAAGTAATGTCGTGTATATTCTGTGTTTATTTTAAAATGCAACAAAAATTATCATTTTAAAATTTATTTAGCTTTAGAATTTGTGTATGCCCGTATGCGGGGAAGAACGGGAAATATCTAGGCTTTTTTTGAAAATTGTAAAAAAAGGTGTTATTACAATTAACTACTAACCATTTTACATAGGTGAAACCAAAAATTATATTCACTCCCGCATAACACAACACAAACGGACAATAAAAAACAAAGAAATCCACAAATCCGCCCTCGCAAAACACGCCATAACTAAAAAACACACTTTCAACTTTGACGACACTAAAATACTTTCCACAGAACGAAACACCAAAAAGCGACAGATTTCCGAATGCGTCCACATTAACTTAAACCCCAATAACATTAATTACAAAACCGACAAACAAAACATCTCCCCTGCTTACTCCACCGTCTTCCATAAATTGTCCTGATCTCCTTTTTTATCTTTGTTCCCAGGCTCCAGACAATTTCTCTACTTGTGTGTCCCAAAGCTCTTAACACCTTTTACAACCTCCTGTACAACCCGCTTTTACAACCCAGCAATTGTACCTCTTTCATCTGCACCGATTTGCCGCCCCCCCCCCACCCCTTTTTCTTAACTATAAAGACCACCGGTGTAGTTGCTGTCGTTCATACTTCTACCATGGTTACCTAAGTTGTCCTCAAGGTCTTCCTCCCTCCCCCCTAGGCATTCTCTAGTGGTATGTATCTATATATTAATTGTTATAAATTGTATTCACTTATAAAATAGATTTTGTTTTTCACTACATAAAAAATGTGCGTTGTTTTTACTGTTTAAATTTTTTTTGTACTGTTTTTACTAACAAGTTCTACATGCTGTTTTCTTTCCAACTACTGTATTTTCATTGTTTTTAAAAATAAGATTGGTTAAAATTTATTGTATTGATATGTATACTCCGCTCATTTCTGCCTGTCTTTTACTTACTACTTGTACATTTTCTTTACTTATAAGTTGTATATATTTTTTAGCTGAAGAAGGCTGCCATTGTTGCAGTCGAAACGTCCAAAATACAGATTTCTTTTTGAAAGTCTGACGTTTTTCTCCTAGCCGAATCCCAACTATACCTGTCTTCGTATCTCTACAGCGGCTAACTATCTCCATCTACATTTTACATGTGTTTAGTAACAATATAAATAAATGTTTTACGCCTTTATTATGGGTTTTGTTTGATTACCATAGTATTTAAAAATTGATAAACATTACGTATCCCGTTCCGCCCCGATTTCCCCTATATTTGCTCGACTGAGGATGTGCCATTCAAGTATAACAATATTGTATAACATCCCAAAAACACTCCAAGACTGAATAATTTGCTTAATATAACCTACCTGCTTGATATAACCAATTCCATTAAATAATGTACCATCAAAATTAACGCTGTGACATAATTTTGCGCATATCATATCACGATTCCCGGCATACTATAAGTTTCTCATCAATTGATAAGTAATCAAAGTGTAATGTTTCTTGACATTGGGGCGCTCCGAACCAGTGTCAACAAACAGATAACCTAGAGATAGCCCGTTATCTATAGATTATCAGTAACAGAAGTTTAACCAGTAAACGATAAAATTCGTTGTCAATAATAAATGGACGTTAAAATTTAAAAAAATATATATATGTTTCCAAGATATCATTTGGAAACATATATTATGCAAGGGTTTGGGATATTATTACCTCGGATGGACCATCACCAGGTATAGCGTAAACTTTATGAGAGATAAAATCACAGTTCATTTCTACTAATTCACGCCCTGCCATCATAGTTGAAATGAACTGCAAATGAAAATAATATTATGAAATAAATACATTACGGTAACATTTGACCTGTTTTCGTCCCATTAACGCATGATGCCTAGGCTTGCCTGCTCACATTAAAACCAACTAAAAAATCAAATCCCTCTAAAAATACTTAGAAATTTGAATATCAAAATCTTAGCGAGAGTTTACATCCTAAAGGGAGTGTCCATGCAAAATTTAAAATTTTTCCATCAAGTGGTTTGGGCTGGGCAATGATAGGCCAATGAGTGAGTGAGTGACATTTGACAAATATATAGTCTGACTCGCAGGAACTGCGTCATCTTAGCGCGTTTCCGTTTATATCCCTAGTGTCATTACTAAAGAAATAGAAGCGTTTATTGATACGTTTTGATATTTCTTGAAAAATATACAATGAAACCTCAAAAAGAAGTAATATAAGATTTTAAGTGCCTCAACAGGAAACTGATAGTATCCTAAGCGGAAATAACTCCATCCTCCTCCAATGTTATTCTAACTTATTCTTCTAACAAAGAGGTTTTGGGTTGAATGTTCCATTATTTCGAAACATTAAAATTTTCAATCTATGAAATCTTTTTGCCTTCGTTTATTTTTTTTAAATATTTCAATTAGGTATGTAAAGAATTTCGCTTCGCAATAAATTTGAGAAATTTAAATTATGTTAATATTTTCGAGGTGTCGACACTTTTCACGTGTACGGATATTTTTTTGGCAGGAAATTTACATTCGAATTGTCGACTCTGAGTTAAATAACAATCCCTGAATTTCATCCAGAAGAACCAACAAATTGATGTAGCATTGACGTAGTGTACAAACACCATATTACAAATTTTTAGAATTGCTGGATGGTGAAAATTGATGTTCAGAAAGAAGAAAAAGTCCAACATTTCCGCAGGTATTTTAATTCCTTGTTGTTTGCAGAACGTTTTCAGGGACTAAGCCCAATTTTCAATGCCCTGTGACACAAAACCTCAATTATTAACTAGTATAATGTAAATTAATTAAAAGTAACAATAGAACTTTTGTAACAAAAACAGTCTTAAAAACCTGATACTCTATTTTAATATAAAATCACGCTTTGGTCAATTTAATTATAATTCTATCCAAAAAAAAAAGGCAAACACTACTGTCAAAGAATGAATAATAAATACATTCACTCCATATTGAAAAGATGGAAATCCGAAATTCCGTATCATACTTTCCCATCATAAACCTCTTCTGAGTATTACCCATGCAAATGAATATTGTAAATGCAATACATACGTTTAATTAATTTTTTTTAAATTTATTTGTGAGTTTAACAGCGTATCAACGCTTGGGCTATTAACGCCGGGCTAATTACAGGTTGCCACCCTTTTATAATGCCAACACCACATGGTCGGTCACCCATTCAGATACTGACCACGCCCGATGTTGCTTAACTTCGGTGATCAACGGGAACCGGTGCATTCGACGTGGCTATGACCGTTGGTTTATTTAATTAATTTACATATTATTATTACAGTTACTGGTTTTTATTTTCTCTCCGTAAGACACATGGTCATAATTATTTTCCATAAAGGGAAATAATATATTTTTCTTACATATATAAAAAAAAAAAAAAAAAAAAAAAAAAAAAAAAAAAAAAAAAAAAAAAAAACTTTGTTTCGCCTGAGAAGTATTTTTTAAATTCGCTCGGATATATCGACGCTTATAAAGCATGCCCAATGTTTAAAACCTCAAAGACATTTTACGGACGTTTATATGCCTTACTAATATCGCAAAAGACGTTATATAAAGACGTTAGCAACATCATCGTACGTCAAGAACGACGTCTTTACGGCGTCCGTAACGCATGTGAAATACGCACGCGACGTTAAATAGACGTTCGAAAAGTTCGAAAGACGTTCACATCTCGTACAAAAAGTGCCATATACGACATATACAGACGTTTACGACGCGAACAACGACCTATGTGCGTTAACAGTTCCCGCGAAAAGTCATCGTAAACAAATTGGCACGCGCGCAATGGAATTAAAAGCTCTATTAATATACTCTTCGACGTCCGACAAGGATAGTCTTTGACGTAGCGGGCGCGTCTAAGTACACAATTGCTCATCAGATCAACATGTCATACTTTTATTGTATTTAAATTAATGCAACGATTAAAATATTAAGTATATATTTTAAAGTTTTCAGCGTGTTTCCTCTTCACCACAATAGGGAGGAAACGCAATCATGGCGTCGGCCTTATGACGCAATCAAGAGGTACCGATGAGAAACGTCCAAGTTTCAGACCCTATAGGTTTCGAAAATACCGATGTATATATATATATATATATATATATATATATATATATATATATATATATGAACACATGTATATTTACCTCTGGTAATAATAGTAAAAGAAGAAACTAAAAGACTCGTATACCTTGGGTAGTTAATAAGTGTAGAGGCAGAGCAAGCAAAAATATAAAGAAGGTTTGCTTTAGGGTGGAAGGCTTTGATCAAGAATAAATCTATATATATAAAAATCACGTATCTGTTTATTTGTTTGTCTGTCAGTTTGTTCCTTATACAAATCCACACCGGTTAACCTGTTTTGATCAAACTTTGCACGAAGGGGGTCTTGTTACTGGGCATGTCATAGGCTAGGTAAAAAACGTCCACCAGCTGCCTGTCTGTATGTTTGTTCCTTATAAAAATCCACACCGTTTGGCCGATTTTGACTTAATTTGGTACGCATGTAGGTCTTGATACGGGGAGTGTCATAGGTTAAGTAATATATAATATATAATAATAAAATAAAATAATAATATATATATATATATATATATATATATATATATATATATATAAGTCAGGTGTTTGTCTGTCTGTTTGTTCCTTCGCTACAACATTTGAACGATTTTTACCAAACTTGGCACACCGGTAAGTCTTCATCTGGGGAGTGTCAAAGGCTAGGTCAAAATCATTTATCAGCTGTGTCTTTGTCTGTTAGTTCCAAATCTACACTGTTTTACCGATTATGGCCAAACTTGGCACACGGGTAGGTCATGATCCGGGGAGTGTCGTAGGCTAGGTCAAAATCGTCTAGGGCTCACAGTTCGGAGATCACGGGTTTTAAAACTGTGAACCCGAACAGTTACAGATTTTCGTTAATAGATTTTAATATTAGGTATTTGGTTTCTAATTTATTTTTGCTTTTCTAGATGCAGAAAAAGCAAAAATAAATATTTAGTAATAAAAAAAATCCAATGCAAATTCAGAACCCTTTTGAAAGGGCAGTCTTATCAACCCTTAAGGTGTCCATGCGCGTTCAGTTCAAATCTCAAGGCAGAGACTGCACAGTTTGGCCTCAAGGCAGGAACTGCACAGTTTGGCCTCAAGGCAGAGACTGCACAGTTCGGCCTCAAGGCAGGAACTGCACAGTTTGGCCTCAAGGTTTGGACTGTACGGGTCTAGGTCACATACAATAACATTCTTACTTTGTTGGTCTGACACTTACGGTCGTTCTATAATAAAATAAATTTGTTGTTCATTCCTATTCTCAAAAAAAAATTTTAAACACTTTAAAATTCTATAAAAAATATATTAGTTACCGTTATTAATTATTCTTATAGGTAATTCTGTTTATAAGTTTTTTTTTTCTGAAGAAGGCTGTCAAATCTCATCCAGAAACGTTCGAAATATAGATTTTTGGAAAAATCTATATTTTTAGCAGCCTTCATCAGGTAAAAAAAAATTACCTAATATATTGTTTACCGTTATTAATTGTTTTCTTCATTAATTTCAGCATATACAGGTCAAAGAATATTTGACAACAATAAATTCTTCAAGGTTGTTGAATAGCCAAGGAAAAGGGATGATCTAAACCTCATACAGGGTCTGTGATCCTTTATTTCCAGCTGTTAAGAAGGCAGTGGGTAACAATTGCTTTGGATCTAATACTGATGATAGCCGAATTGATGTCAGCTCGTGATGCTGTTATAAAGGCTAATGGATATCATAATAAATATTGGTTCATTTAAAAATTAATATACTACTGGATGAAGTGCCTTAAAAAATTAATATACTAGTGGATGAAGTGCCTTAAAAAAAAAAAAAAAAAAAAAAAAAAAAAAAAAAAAAAAAAAAAAAAAAAAACGATGATATTAAACATTTTCAGGAGATGGAGACAGTTAGCCGTTCTAGTGATACGAAGACAAGGTATGGTTGGGATTCGGCTAGGAGAAAAAAACGTCAGACCTTCAGGAAGAAATCTGTATTGGACGTTTCGGTTGCACATTGGCAGCCTTCTTCAGCACTAGAGAATGCCTAGGGGGGAGGGAGGAAGACCTCGAAGACACTTAAGTAACCATGGTTGAATGTATGAGTGTCTTCGAATGTACCTAAGTGTCGTTGGATGTACCTAAGTGTCTTCGAGGTCTTCCTCCCTCCCCCCTAGGCATTTTCTAGTGCTGAAGTAGGCTGCCAAAGTGCAGCCGAAACGTCCAATACAGATTTCTTCCTGAAGGTCAGACGTTTTTTTCTCCTAGCCGAATCCCAGCCATACCTTGTCTTCGTTTAACCATTTTCAATTAGTTACAATGTGAAAATAGTTTTGATCTATCATGCTCTTTATTTACAGTATGGTTTTGTAATTATGCTCTGAATTTCAATTTTTTTCTACAAAAATATATAGAGAAATCATACTTCTTCCAATAAAAAAAATAGTTGTTTATTTGTGTCTATTATTTGTTTAAAATTAGTCCAATTATTGTCCTTGTCAAAATACTTTTGAGGGCACTGTATGTTGTTTAATTTTAAAATGAAGGCTTTCTCACTTTTGGATTTTTATCTATTTAGATTATTTATTTACGGAGCTCCACAACAGCAAGGTGATAAAAATAATTGGGTCTTTTTGCGAAGATCACATCCAGTTACTTTTGAAGTAGCAGTAGTGATTGTATCAGTGATTTAGCGCATGCGCATAACTCCTTTGCCTTCCTATTGGAGGATTGGATGACCAATTGCATTCGTTCTTGCTGGGAGTAAAGTAACCTTCAACAGTGAATTAGCTTTTGTTTATGAAAAAGCTCTGCTTATGTTTGTGAGAAAAATGAGTCTTTTAAAATTACTTCGCGATATTCCTGACAAAGTAAAAGGGATTGGTTTCTTACTGGGAAAAATTAATGGAATCCTATTAATTTTAGCGAGTTGGATAGACTAGAGTCGCTACAATCAATATAATTCTATTAATTGGGAGTTGGATTGACTAGGGTTTTGATATCTTCTTGAGCGAGCGGAGCGTAGCGTAGCGAGCGGAAACGCATAGCATGTAATGCTAAATAAATGTAAAATATCCAACAAAGAGAGAGAGAAAAGGAATAAAATATGTTTGTTTACAAATAACGTTGTTTGTTATCCTTCATAACCTGCAAAACAGTCAACTTTAATGCTTAATAACTTATTTCATAGTTGAGAGAATTGATTTTGATCATATTAACCTTTTTTTATTAATAAATATTGCTTGCCATTATCTAATATGAATTATAACCGTAGATAACGAGTCAAGAAGTAGTAGATAACCAGCAAAGAACCTATAAGCTAATCAGTAAGCTTATCAGCGAGTACGAGTAACTGTTATAAATCACTACTGCTACTTCAAAAGTAACTGGATGTGGTCTTCGCAAAAAGACCCAAATAATTAATAAAAACTGGTTACGAAATAAAAGGGTAAATAATAGATCAAACATTTTAAATTTATAATAAAAAAAAAATTAAATCAAACCAAATAATTAATATCAAAATTTACTATATAATATATAGATTAAACGAAAGATATTAACTTGATTATAAAAAGAAATTTTAATCTTTTGAAGAAGATTGAAACGAAATTTCACGCTGGAAGAAACAGTCTTATTAAGTCCCTCTTTATTTAGGCTGTTGTAAAGTGTAACACAGAAGGAGGCAACCCGTGTCTAACAGGCGATTATTAGATGGAGCACCTAATAGTAATAAATATCACAGTAAAAAAAAAGAAATAGAGAAAGGTTAAAAAAAAAAAAAAATCCTAAGAAAAGAAAATAATAATAAGTGTGTAAGAAGACAGGTATAGGAGGGTTGGCACGTGTGAGACAGTAGCCAGCCTGTTTCCCACGGTCCGCCTACCCCCACCATCCAGTACTGCTTTCTGGTTGGTTGGCAGTCACTCAGGAGGAGGCAGATCGCTAAGGCAGTCCAGGTAGAGCAGTCACCATGCAGCAATACGAGCCACAGCCTGTCTCGAGGACTTACCAGTACAGGAAGGTAGGTGATCATTTAATCAGTGTTTGTTGTCTTATAGTCTTATCACTCTTATCAGAAAGCATGGGCAGTAGCTGTCATTATTTGGGATACCTGTTGACTGTCATCATTAAACGTGCAATATGTCATCACAAGTGACAAAAATAATTTCTTATCCATATACAGAATTTGTTTTATTTTTTATACGCTAAATAATAAAATTACAGCATATAAATCCATTATGGATAAGACTATTCAATCAAATAATAATAATTAATATTTCAACTAATTTATTACCGCCAAATTATTATATATGGATAATTTAGAAGGTTTTATAAATATTCAAAGTTTTTTTTTCGTTTATAAATTGGCCAAATATTTGTCACAATTATTCGACAATAGTGATTTACCACTTCTGAGGTTGGCCAAAAAATAGCCAAATCGTAGAGAAAAGATTTTCAATAAGAAATTCGATTTGCTGGAGGGTGAAAATAAGTCTTTTAAAATTGGGCACATATTTCTTGAAAACAAGTTTTCAACAATAATTTTTTTCAATCTCTCATTTCATTGTTAATGAAAATGTAACCTTTTACCTTAAATAAAATTTATGTACAAGACTTCTAGTATAAATGTCATTTATTTTATAAGTGATATTTGATTTATAATACAAACATTTTGTTGGATTCCTCAGAATTAACTAAACCACGAATTAATGAGTACAGCTTGGTTTTTGAATTAACTAAAACTCATTCTAACAACAATATGTCTCTGAAAGAACACAAGCCTAAGGGGAGCAGGATATTTATAAAAATTGTGACTAATGTAAAACGCAAACAATTTATGTCTGAGATATATATTTATATCACGAGCAATAAGGGTGCGTTTACATCTGACACATCTCGCAGGAAATTATATCTCGGATATAATAATTATGATAATTATCTAACCGACGCCCGGGATATATTTCCTGCGAGAATCGTCAGATGTAAACGCACCCTAAGATAGAACGCAGTCTAAATTTGAAAAAAAAAAAATTCAGAACTTCTAATTTATTTGCGTACTACATCATATGGTGAATGTGTGAAAATTTGTATTGTGTAGCACTTAATCAAAGTATGTGCATATTTAGTAAGATAATTGTGTTTTTTTAAGTGCTTAATGAGCACTTATCACAAAATAATTATCATATAAAAACTAGTGGACCAATAAAGGAGCGAAAGGAATATTTACTTGTTTTTTGACCTTCTGCCTTTGAACATTTATTAATAACCTATATATATATATATATATATATATATATATATATATATATATATATATATATATATACATGAATATTGAAACTTAACAACAAAATTATTAAATTGCATGGGAGGTAAAATTGAACGAAGAAAGATTTATCAAAATCATTTATTACAATTAAAAATTAAGTGTTCGGCCTTAATGTCATTATTTTTCTTATAATTAGTTACTTTTAACTTTAAGGTAATTTATGAATGTGCAACTTGAAGACACTTCCTTCTTGCGGCCATCCAAGAAACCACCAAACCTGATTTAGAAATTCCCGATTTTATATCAGCATTTTTTTTTTTTTTTTTTTTTTTTTTTGCTCTCCCAAAAATTAGATTTTTTTTTACTGAGTAAAGTTTACCTCCAAACAGTAAATATATGCTGTCAACATTTACCTAAACAATTAGATGTATTGATGCAGATGAATTAATTTTATTATTATTGAGATTGAATTAATTTTACTTAAAAGAGTTCCTTCAAATGAAAAACATTTTTATTGGATCAAAATGAAATTTTTGTTTAATGTTTTGCTGAAGAAATGACTGTGTAACATATTTTTTTTTATTTTGTGATGGACTGGACCTGTTCTGATCATTTATAATTTAAATATCTTATTTTAACATTAAAAAATATTTGGAAGAAAACATTCATAGTGAATAATGGTACCACAGTTATTAATTATAGTATTTGTTTTATTAATTTCCTGAATGTTCTTTTGAAAATTAATAACGTTACTGGTGTTATTATGTCATAAAAAAATCGTACCTTCAAATATATGGGTTTAATAATATCCTATTTACCTAATTTCACATTCATAATTTGAGCGTGTTTCCTCGTTGCCTTTTGTAAGAAAATCAGCTTATGACATCAAACATGATGATCCTAACCGGAAGTTAAATTTTTTTTATGAATTTATTTTGCGGAGAATATGATATATAGTTTGTTGTTACCATCTCTTCAATGTGGCGCGTGCAGCTGTAATATACGCAATGTTTAAAAATCTATTCCCGCCAAATCATGAATCTCATTTGCCGCAAAAATTAATTTCCGGTCACGTGACCGACGACGACACTTCCTTTACTCTTTTGAGTCTCACGTGACACAAAGTATTAAGACCTCCGGTCATATGACATTTTCATGTCAAAATTGAGTTCACCCTCCACGTACCCCTCACCAGGAGGGGTGCGTCCTTCCATCCACGCGTCAGTTCTTGTACACATCTGGCCGTAGCCCCTAGTAGTGGAAGGTTCTCCAAAATCTGAGGCTGTATACCTTTTTACTTCCCAAGTAAGCCCACCCAGCATTTAATTAGTAGTATTGATGCCAATTCAGGGGAAAATCTGGAAGCTGGAGCATAGTACAGATATCCTTACAGTCCTATACCCAGGGCCGCCACATCTCAGAGCCGGGCCCGGGACCAGATCACGGGCCCCCAATTCTCAGAGCCGGAATGAAAATTCTAGTACTTTGCTATAGGACTTTGGGCATTTTAAAATTATTTTCATGTTGAGTTTTGAGCGAAATGAAAATAAAAGCTGACAATCGGTGCAGCAAAGGTCACTTTCGGTACTTGTAGTTTTATTACGATTCCTAATGAAATATACTATTCTGGGACTGCACTTGTTGCCTCGTTCATGTACATTAAAAAATATATAGATCCCATTCCAATAAATATAGGCTACGCCCGTCTATATTTCTAAACCCCATTCTTTTTACAAGCTCATAACCTAAACATTTTTTCCAATTAGCGAGGATCGGCCCGGGCCCCCCGACAACAGTACCCGGCAGCCCCCCCCCCCCATGTGGCTGCCTATACCCTTAGGGTGCGTTTACACTTGATATTTCTGGCAGGAAATATATGTCGCGATATAAGTGTCGGATAGATATTCTCTTGCAAGTTTACATACGGACAGAAATAGCTAGACATTTATGTCATGGATATGTATAGGACAGTTCTCGCTTTGCAATAAATGTCCGGCCTGTTTACACTCAGACATATATGTCCTGTCTAGTCCATGCTGCTTGGTATAGAAGTTTCGGCAATATAGCTAGAAACCAAGATATTTCTGTCTGACATTTATTTCTCTCTTTATAATCAGCGTATTCACCTGACGGTATAGAAGTGTCGACACTTATTGCTCGGGATAGAAATATATATCTCAGACATAAATTGCTCATGGTTTACACTAGTCGCAATTTCTGTCTGACATAAATTTCCTGAAATAACTATCAGGTGTAAACGCACCCTTAGTGCGGCGTAACGTCTAGAATCAGATATCTGTACAGTATCTGCCTCCCTGGGTCATCATGGCCTGTGTTAGGTACTGAGTTTATACACACACATATATATATATATATATACATACACGTTTAATAAAAAATAGCCAGACTACTTCCGACAGCTCAAGTATTTTGAAATGACGTCTAACGTTGCTAATAGGATTACATTGCATCATTTAGATATTTTTTTTTATTTCTTCAATAATAAAAATGAACACAAAGCCCATACCTCATTATTTGTTGACCTCACAATATTTGTACACCTGCTAAAATGTCGCCTGATTAATGATTACAAGCTCAATACTTCCCGAATTGTTTTCGTTTTATTACATTCAGAGTACCTGTTATTGAGGCTGCTATAATGAAATCATTTTTTAATTGTTCCTGGATCTTAACTGATTGATGCCATAAATTTCCCTTATGAAAATGTGTAAATATATATATATATATATATGAAATGTCCCGAATTAGATACAATTTGGTACTAAAATACTTTGTATGATTTGAAACGTCAAGTTCGTTACCCATCGGAATCCGTCCACCGAAAGGTTGTTTTTTGGACGAATTCGCGCGACAAAAACCGTAGAACTAACGTTTTTGCGTTCATAGGCTTCCAGATACTCGTTTTAGCGCGGTTCCTCCCTCCCCCATAGGGAGGAACCCCGCTTATAAGGTTGATACAATGAAACAATCCGGAAGTGCCGACTAGAAAATTTTGGAGAGCCTAGAGACCGAAAATGATGGTGGTTCAAATTTGTATATATATATATATATGTATATATTTATTTATATATATATATATATATATATATATATATATATATATATATATATATATTTGTCTGTTCGCTCTCTAGCTCGAAGACGAATGGTCCGATTTTGATGAAATTTGGTACAAAAATCCGTCGTCCAATTTGAAAGGTCAAGTTCGTTAACCAGCGAAATCCGCCTACCGGAAGATGGCGTTTGGGGCGAAATTCGCGCAAACAAAATCGTAACGCTTACGTTTTTGAGTTCATAAGCTTCTAAGTACTCGTTTTATATGATTCCTGGGCTAGGAAAACGAATGAAACCATTTTCAAGGCGATAGCTTTAACCGTTTTTGAGAAAATTGGAAAAATATTTTTTGAATACCGTTTTTGGTTTGGGTACTTAGAATCATGGGATTCAGTTGAAACTTTATCTGCACGTTCTACTTTCATTAAAACTAATATGTTGAAAGTTTTGTTACGTTTGGAGTTAAGGAAGGGTTAGAATAAAATATTTTATGAACAGACATGAAAAGTTTTGGGAAGTTCGTATACTTTCATTAATATCTCGAACACGGTTGGGAAATCGTGGTAAGTGGATAGAAACTATTTGAAAGCTTACTAAATTCTCTACAAAAAAGATTCTAAAACTATTTTTGATTAGGTTATGTCAATCGGAGACATAAGTGCTTAAAACTTCAAATACGTCTGTTTTGTTCTTATGGACGGGTTTTTGTCGTTCTTGTTGTAATTTTTGTCTCTTTCCCTTCGTTTTTTATTGCTTTTTATTTTTGTAATTTCTTATGTTGCGAAAATTTTGTGTGTAAAACAGGATATGAAAAATGAGGCCAATTTTCTGTTGCTAGAAATAATATAAATTTTGGGAACTTTCTTTAATATCTCGAAAACTGTTGAGAATTTTGGTAAACGGAAGAATACCATTAGAAAGCTTATTAAATGCTCTACATAAAAGGTTCTAATAAAAGTTTTGATTAGGCGATGTCAATCGGAGAAATAAGAGCTTAAAGCTTTAAAGTAATTGATTTCGCTTATTCGAAGTGTTCTTTTCGCCTGTATTTTATTCCTTGTTATTTTTTAATTGCTTATAGTTGGATAATGTATTCGAAAATAAAACAGGTTAAGTAAAATAACAAAAACAATTTATTGTTAGAAATATAGATTTCCAAGATTCCAAGACCTTGCAACTAGCGGGACGGTTTCTTGTGTTGCCGACCCTTCCAGGTCAGATTGTAAATCCTACCTTTCAAGACTGGTGGAACCAAAATATAACTGTCAGGGTTCGGTCACTGCTACTTAATAAAACTACATTTTATCGTAAAAATGGTTTTATTGTGCCGACGTTTCGGCTTGAACTTCAAGCCTTCATCAGGGCTGTAAATACAAGTAGGACATATTTAACACTAATATATGCACATATCTATGTAAATATATATATATATATATACATATATAATATATATATATTTATATATATGCATATACACATACACATATACACGCACACATATGTACATATATATGCCCACATACCTACACATATGGGGTATGTATTATTAAGTAGCAGTGACCTAACCCGGACAATCCCTACCTTGCATCATCAACGGTCAACGATCTCCTCTCAACAAAATAATAACTGCTTCTATTTTAATCTTTCGAAATTAGACTAGGGATAAGAACGGAACCGCGCTAAGATGAGGCAGTTCCTGCGAGTCGGACTTTTTTTTATTTTTCCGGTTAATTCATCTAAAACCAGATGAAGTTGTTCCCTTAATTTGATGCTACTGTTGCGGGTTTTTTCCATACCGGATCAAGGAACAATTGACCGATTTTGTGGTGTTCCTCTCCACAATAGTTTGACCTTGCTTTGGAGGGACATGCATTTTTCTCAATTGTAAGCAGGTCAATTATGTATTGTATTACGATTGTAGACAAAGGCATACTTGATCAATTTCTTCTATAACAAGCTTGTATCATTCCTATACGAAATGGCTTTTTAGCGCATTTTCTCTCACAGTATACGTAGGAAATTCCACTTACGACGTCGCTCTGATGAAGCAATCCGGAAGTGCCGAGGATAAATTTCAAACGCGATATATATATTTATATATATATATATATATATATATATATATATATATATATATATATATATATATGGGCGGGGTTAGCTCAGTGGTTGAACACAGGACTAATATGCTAGAGGACCTGAGTTCAAATCCCGAGCAAGCACTAAAGATTTTTTCTTCTAGTGTCTTGGTTCGTGGGTTGAATTCGGCCTCCCTCACCGTCCCAAGGCCATCCCAGCCTTTAATAAATTTATTAATGGATACCTTGGGTGCTAATGACTCCAGCAGTCGAAGAAGCCAAGGGGAAAATCAGGCGGCCGGAGCATAGTACTGATCATAGTATCTCCCTAGTATGCCGTATGGTCATGAATCAGATACCTCTATAGTATCTGCCCCTCAGGGCCCTCGTAGCCTGTTACGGGACTGTTTTTTGTTTATATATAAATATATATATATATATATATATATATATATATATATATATACATATATATAAAGTGGAGGAATAATTATTTGAGGAATAACAAATTATCATATCCAAGTAATGAAAATAAATTATTTAGAAAAAGAAAATTAACACATTAAATACAAGTGCCCAAAGCAATCAGATACAACACGACAATCTGATTGTAATTCTCATATATTATGCTTATATGAATACGCAATAAATGAAACAATTTGCCCAACAGCTGTACTTGAGTAATTACAATTGATTAAAAGGTAAGTTAATTGACAGACAAGTAAATTGTCACTTTGGTTGTAAAGTGTTAGTTATTATTCATTGTCACAATGGAGGGCTATTAATCGAGTAGCATAAGTGCATTTTAACTCCACAATACTAAATCGCTTTAAATTGCATTATTAAACGCATTCGGAGATTGTTAATGTCTGCCGTATGTCTAAGCGGGCTTCATGTCATCTGAAATTAATTTATCAATTACTCATTAATACAACTCAAGGATAAATCATGGATATTTCATGTCAAAAGATGAACCTCCAAAATGTTACAAATTTAATACTATTATTACTGTTAAATATATTTTCACGGAATGTCATGTCTACAAACATGTAATCCGTAATAAAATATACCGTCTGATGCGCCTAAAGCCATGGAAGACCAACCGTCAAAGGGACACCTACGTTGGTCCCGATCCGATCTGATAGCCACTGACTGTTACAAATTACCTGCTACGCTAAGATTTATTTGTGAGATATAAAGAAAAATGGTCTTATTCGATACTTTATTTCAGGCATTAAGGGCTATTCTAAAGGGGTTAGAGTTGCGACAATTTGCGACAAGTCGTATCGCCCACAATCCAAGAGTAAACGAGATTTTTCATAATGGATAGTTATCGAAATAGTCGAAAAGACAAACACTTAAGACACCCAAAACATTACTGGACGTTTGTGGAGATGACGAACAGACAATACAAAAACTGTTCACAAATTCCTATAAAAGACCGTACTGCCAATGGCCCAGTAGGGTAGGGGAAGGATAATTAAAAAAAAAATACTACTGATTACAGAAAATAAATCAAAAAGTTAAACATAAATAAATAAAGGTAAAAATTATAATCAATGGTACACATTTTCTTCAGAAATCGTTTTTATGGGATGGAAATCACAAATTTTCTTTGTCATTCTGACATTCGTCTTACAATATTTTCATATGTAAAGGAATTAAAAAAATATCCGAAAATTTGACACGTTTTCTTAGCCGAAACCCAACTATTCCTTAAATTTTCAAAACATATAAATTTGAAAAAAAAGCAAATTTGCGAATGGTACTCATCAGAGATGTTCTAGACAAACTGCGTCACGTGAAAAAAGATACAGTAGGTATATTAGAATTTTCTTGACAAAAATTGTTTCTTCTGATTTTAATGTATGTTCAAAATTGATTGTATATGAGTGACATTTTTGAAAAAAAAAAAATGAGTTAGATACAGGACTGCGTTGTGAACACTGTTATCTTGTGGACGGTAAAGATATCCAAGTGATTTTCTTGACAGTTCCTGCTACCTAGCTTGTGTTCTCTTGAGTATTGTCACTTTTGTAATATTAAGTCCAGAAGGAAATTAAGGGGTCTATGTGCAGATTCTCCGATTATTTTACATCATAAACCGGATGATTTACCTATTACGTATAATCCATAATAAACAGGTAAAGACCTGATGATTCGTCTAGTATGATAGGAACTGTAAAAATCTAGTTTTTGCTGTTACCACAGATGTTCAACCTCTACTCCATTTTCCTCAAAATATTGAGTTTGTTACTTAGACCCCTTGAACTCAGAGGTCCTCATTTCATATTACTAGTTTTTCTTTTCTTGTTAACTTCAGGCATTTCAATTGGTTTTTTTTCTTGTTTAAATTTGAGCAAATCTCCTTTATTGCGGAGCTCCTGAAATATTTATTATATAAATTTTAACGTCCATTATTATTAACTAAGAATTTTGGGACGGGTTATCTATAGGTTAACGCCCTTTTCTAGCCAGGATAGGGCTGATTCTCTTGAAATAAATAAATAAATATAATTGTTGAAAGTTTTAAGAATTTTTGTTTTTAGTTTTTGGACTATAGGGATTATGTGGAAACACACTATTTGTTGACTCCGGCTATTTAAGCGTTTCCCATGTCACCCATTGACTAATGACCCATCTTGTTACCCCTTGAATTCCCAGGGAGATCCATGTGCAAATTCTGCTTTACCCCTGGCATAAGACACCCCTTCGGGTAATCTTGTCGCCCCCTGCATTCTCGTCAAGCAACCTTAGACTCCTCGCCTTTTCAATGGCTAGCCCCATTAAAAAAAACGAGTTCTATGCGACAGTTCCTTATGCGCAAATAATGTGTCGCATCTGCTACTTGTTTCTCCTTTGTGTGCTTTACGTTCCCACATTTTGCATAATGATTTGCAAGTCAACGTGGTGATGTTTTCACGAGAGAACATGTTCTTTCTTTACTTACTCGAATATATCTATCAAATCAGGACCCCGGAAGAGTAAGGGCGAATCACGAATTCCGGGTGTTCTAGAATCGAAGTCAAAGTTCTAGAAGTACTTCAGGATAACAAGGGCGAATGTTTACTCTATGGAATGCTCATTCATAAATCTGATTGAAAAAGTATGCAATTGAAATTCAATGTTTTAATTATAATTTTTACGTGTGATTTATGGGTAAAAAAATGCTAGAAAGGGAGTTTCACTTTAACTTGAAACTGTGAGAGAACTAAAGGCGAACCAGAGAAACAAGATAATAAAATAAAAAGAAAGTAGGTTTTTTTTTTTCTGAATGGCCCTTACTATTCCAAGGTGTATATGATCTACAGGTCTTAGAACATTCGAAGCGTTTTGGCAATTTATGATGTATTCATGAAAGAATGTCATCTAATCAGTATCGGTACTATCGACTAGATTGTGCGCATATATATATATATATATATATATATATATATATATATATATATATATATATATATATATATAGTATGTCTGTGTGTGTCTTGTTATCTCAAGTCTGGCCGCATTTTATTTTCACCAAATCTTTCTGTTATTTATTTATGATGATGCTCCGCATCTAAAGCGAAGAGCATTCTTTCTGTTAAGAGTAAGGGTATATACTGTACTTTTTTTTTTTTTTTTTTATCTTCGGTACCAAGACCATTAACGCCGACATCCAGAGCGCAGCGAGGAATCTTCCCAAGGAGCCGTGAGATGAAAAAATTCCTGAAGTCGGTGGGGATCGAACCCACCATCTCCCGCTTATGAGTCTAAGGCACTAGCCACTAAACCACGGGAGACCCCTGTACAAATTATTGTTTGTAATTTCTGTTTTCATGCAAACCTTTTCAAATCATAAACCTTTGTAACCAACCGAAATGAATTTTTGAAAGTTTGATAACTATGCTTTGTTTATAGCACCCCAATATATTTAGGTAGCAGACTTATATGGCATATGTTTTTAGTATTATACTTTTAAATTATGTTTTGATTTATTCTATATCAATTTATTTCCTTCTTATTGGTTATTAATTTGTATTAATCTGTTAAATAGTAAGCACACACCCCTTTGTATAGGGCTAAAAACAAACTATGTAAATTTATACATTACAAATTATTTTTCTTTTTTTTTTAGGTGATGAAACCTATGTTAGAAAGAAAAAGACGTGCCCGGATCAACAGGTGTCTCGACGAACTGAAAGAGTTGATGGTATCCGCACTCCAGTCGGACGGAGAGAACGTCGCTAAGCTGGAGAAGGCCGACATCCTCGAGCTGACGGTGCGACACCTTCAGCGATTGAGCAGGGAGAACAAGGCTGAAGACAGATACAGCGAAGGTTGGTCGTCCTGCTTGAAGGAAGTCCTCGCCTACCTAGGCGGTGGAGGACTCGACCCGGAAGCAGGACTCAGGCTCGTCTCGCACCTCTCGAGGCCTAGGGAGGCCAACACGACCGAGCAACAGCAGAGAGTATGGAGGCCTTGGTAGGGGATTCCTCCGAAATAAACGGATATAATATTCTTAAAATATAAGGAGCAGTGTATCAGCACTTTTTGTTTGCCATAATGTTGTGGAGAATGATAACTTGTGATTCCAGGTAACTTGTTAGAATGTTTTACTTATAATACTTAAATATCACATTTCTAATGGCAATCCAGCTAATAAATAAGTAGATTTTATATGTGTTATTAAAAAAAAAAATAGAGATTACTTAAGTAATATGTGATTAGAAAGGTTTTACCAACACCTTAAATGACACATTCCATAGGAGGACAACATAAGCACAGAAAACTTCAGTATTACAAATATAGTTATAATTAATTATTGTTATTTATTGTTATTACTTTAAATCATTTATATATTATTCATCAATCTATAAACAGAACTTTATGTAATAGAAGCATAATTACTTAAACAGAACCACAATTCTCAACATTTACCAGTGCACTAAATGATAAAAATACTTCTCATTGTTATAACATATTTTGATGGCTAATAGTCCACTGATAGTAAATAATTATTCAGTTTTTAATAGGTAAATGCTACAGAAATAGAAGTATGAACTCAAATAAATGCAGGAATTAAAAATAGAAGTAGTTAAAAGACATTTGTTTTTGTTGTTGTTTTTTTTTTCATATTCTTACCAACTCAATTTCTATTGATAAGGAGGCAGTTCAGTTCACATATACAATACAGAAACTGGTGCAAACCTGTACTGCTTATTTATATATATATATATATATATATATATATATATATATATATATATATATATATATATTTGTCTGAGAGTGAACAGACAAATATCGTCGATACAAATGCAAAGTGTCGAATGTGAAAATCACCACTTTCCATAGTGAAACAACTTTTATTCATTACTTTGCTTTTGGACAGTCAAATAGTCGACAGATTCGACCTTTTGACAGTGGTTACTTTCCCTTTCACTGAGTGAACTTAGATTCGAGAGTTTGCCGTAACATCAGTCCAACAGCAATCAGTAAAGACTGAAAATAAAAAATGCGTTTTTTCACATTCGATACTTTGCATTTGTATCGACGATATATAGGTATATATTTGTCTGTTTACACTCTTTGGGTAAACTTCGACCCTTTGGTTTAATGAAAATATCCTATCAGTATCGGTTTGTAGCAATTTTACCACATTGTACTAATTTGACCCCATTTTGCGGTATTATTCAAAATTCAGTTCAGAAATATATAACAGAAAGTTTCTATAATATCATCTAATCAGAATAGAATCATTATCTTCATTACAAATTGTTTATTTTATTTTTTACAATAGAAATACTTATTAAAATAAAAATAGATGAAGAATTCGGCCGAATAACAGGCTGTGTATATTAGTTTCAATTTACAAGAGATCATACACTCCCAGCCCCTAATTTTAACACCTTTTGCTACTTGAAATTAAAATAGATAAGTGTGCCCATCTAACTATTATGGCAGCGGTTTATGAATTAATGTACTCGAAAAACGAATACTGTAACATTGACTGTTAAAGGTTTGAACTCATTATTTCTCGTTACATTATTTTTAAGTAATTGCTTAAACAATAGATTAATTAAATAAAGTTATAGTTATTATTTTAGTTATTACAATATTTCCTCATTATTATATGTTGTTCTCAATCATAATTAATTTTTACATAGCATTTTTATTATTTAAATGGTACATTTTGTTATTAGTTATGTTTATTTTATTTTTCATAGTTACCTCAAATCATTGGAATCCTTTATGAAGTGTTATAAATAGTTTAATGTTTCTTTTAATTAATTGCTGCTTCCAGTTCTGGATTTTCCATATTCATTTTGCTTGCATTAAACTATATTATAACATTAATTAATTGTATATTATCTATTATATTGAAATATTTTATTTAATGTCTCAAAGAGCAGTGTTATAGCAAAAATAGTTCGGTTTCAATTTATTTGTTATATTTTTATTATATAAAAAAAATATACATTTAACAATTCTATCAGCTAATTAATCACCAGAATTAATTGTGTAAATTATTTACCATCAAATAATGTATTCTAATTTTGGCGTGTTACTCACTCTGCTCCTCGACATGTTTTTATATTTTTTAATATTTCGAATCAAAATTATACATTATATTTAACATACAAATCGCCAGATAATGATTTAACGAGAAAGAAATAGTTTTGTCACCAAATGATAAAAAAACTAAAATAAACTATAAAATAAAATAAAATAAACAAATTTAACATAAAAAACCTAAGCTTCACAGATTAAACAATTGTTCATTTGGTTAAATTACATATTCTTTTTATTGTAACATTCCTTTCCAATTTCAAACATTTAAATATAGATCGGGTATACTAACTGAATTACACATTATTTAAATTTGTTAGAATTAATTTATCAAAAATAATTCGGGGGTGAGCCCGATTCTAAAAGGTACTTTATCGTCATAAATGATCTCTTTCTCCCTTTTATTTTTTTTTTTTTTTAAAGAAAAATTATCATCAATTTTATTCCTTCAACTTTTCTGACAAAATGTCTGTTTAACAAATAAGTTTATTTCAAAGAAAATATGACAAATTTTGCGTTTTCAACTTAATAAAATAGTCTATGTCGAATATTTTAAAATCTTTAGGTCTTTGGATTTATATATATATATAGATATATATATTTTTTTGATCACTCATTTGTAACCGTAATCAGCAATTAAGCCAGTGAAACTCGATTGGCATTCATTGAACAAATATGTGAAATTGCAAGCGAAAATATGCACTAAAACCATTTAAATTTTATAGTTAACATTCTACGGTCCTAGACATATTTTAAAGCAATAGTAACTTTTTAAAGTTTTTTCAACTTAGATTAGAGTAAACATTGTAATTTACTGAAAATAATTTAACAATATCAGTTATAAATACAGTCAAATTTATTAATTACAACGATAGAGGAGTGAAGTGAGACAACATTGTATACCAATATATTTTTTTTTAATTACAAAAAGGATTAAATAACCAAACCAAAAATTTGCAATTTCACTGCTAATATTATCCATAATATTTAACAAAACTTTGATAGGTTATAGTTTCATTTATTGTTTGAGTGTAGCGATTTTATTTGTGCACTTGTCTTACAGTTATTTTTATTTTTTGTTTGTTTTACTTCATCAGTTAATTTGTTAGGTTTTATTTTGTATCTTTGTTAATATAGAAAATATAAATATAAATGCTTATAGTCGATATATTTTACAACTGTTCTATCTCTTCCTTAAATATGTAATATTATTTCTTTGTGAAATGTACCCGTAAAATCAGAGTTTTAACGAAAAGCGAGAAAGATTATAATACATATGTTATAATTTTAGCATACAACAGAGAAATTATTGTAGTAAAATGTTACTATAAGCTTTATTACAAGTTGTGTCATGACATAAGTGACTGAAATTCAGTGCACACTGTTACATTCAACATTGCCCGCCACGAACGTTACACTTTACAACATGCAATCCTTGAGCATAACAGTGAGTAGGAACATTTGCTTACGTCACAACCACAACAGTAACTGTATCATATTTATTATACTATTCTATATGTTAAAGTGCATCTTTTGGTATAACTGGTCTTCAATAATTAATTTTGGCGAACGACAACACATTTGTTTTGGATTCTTTTATTGTTATCTAAAATTCATTTGAGAGTTAAATTTCCTATTATCACAATTTTATTTACCTAATTATGTGTATATAAGGCTCTCATTCTGTGTGTGTGTGTGTGTGTGTGTGTGTATATATATATATATATATATATATATATATATATATATATGACTTAACCTATCCAAACATTTTGCCAGCTAAGCATGCAAAACATTTAAATAAGTTTTAATAAACTGACGAATATGTTAATTCTGTTTTGTTGATGAGAAATTCTGTTTTGTTAGCGTAAACAAACTTCTTGGTTATCTTTCCCTGAATACATAATTATATAAAAGAAATTATATACGTGGTGAGTGTGTATATATATATATATATATATATATATATATATATATATATATATATATATATGTATGTATGTATGTATGTATGTGTATATTATAATGTGTGAATAGATCATCTCAAAATTTCTGCAATATGTACTCCGCCCCATTTTTGTATTTTAAGCGGCTTGCATATAATTTATACATATTCCGTGTATTTACTTCATAGCCAAAATAAATGGCAGTTAGAGCTGAAATTTATTTTAACCTTGAATTTCTTCTATCAAGTGAATCAATAGAAATTTAAAATTTGAAGAAGACCACGTTTCGCCAAAGTGCACTTACATTGTTATAATTTCCAGTTTTTTATACATTGTTCATAGATAGGCATTGCCACAAGTTAAGTTTTCAACATATTTAAGTTTCAAGGATATGTTATGTTATATATAGTAATCACCTGGCATTATTGTTTAATAAAGAGGTCAGTTTTCCTAATACCGTTTATTGTTAAATATTGTCATTAAACATTTGTTAATACCCCGTAGAAACAATACTCGTTATTGCCACAGTGTGTCTTCTAGTGGTTCGGAGTTTATTGTTTTTTCAATCTTATTATATTTGTTCCTCATTATTAATGGCTGTAAATATATGCTTTATTAGTTTGTTATTATTAGATTTCCAAGGCTTTGCCTGTATATATATGCTTTATTCCCCGCGTTCAAAAATTTATGGATGACTTAAATATTTAGAAATAAGAAATTAATAGCTTTAAAGTCATCCCTTAGTAGTTTTGTTATGGTAGTTTTGAGTTAAAGATTATTTATACAAATTCTCCTTGAGATAAACAAGTAATTAATTATTTCAAACGTTAAATATATTCTTTGAAGTAAATTAAATAAATAATTTAAGTAATGTATATCGTATTAATGGCTTACATATTGTGCATTTTATATTTATTATTTCAAAGAGATATTGTATAAGAATTCTTTAATGTTACTTAAGACTGTGATTCTGTAAAAAATTATTGATTTGTATATATTTTGTACCTGATGTAAATACCCTTTATTTATCTATTTTTCATTTGTAAAAATAATTTGTGATACTGTAATATGAACATGTAACTAAATGTTTGTATGAAAATAAATGTATGAATACCATTATTCCACTTGTATCTGTATATTCCTTTTATTACAATTCACCGATCAGAAAGTTTATTGAAATCTGTATTTTCTAATAGAGAGAATATATATTTTAATTTTTACATAACTTTATTATTAATTCAGATTTTTTTGACTGGTTAACAACATGTTACCATCCTTTTCTAGCCAGGATGGGCTTTATGCATTATAAAAAAACAAAAAATCCTGTCCATATCTCTCTCAGCCAGTGGGGCTCCGAGAGAATTTTTAGAAATGAACATTAAATATTAAAGGATTTTTTTTTTTCGAAACACACAAAAATTTAATAAACTCTAATCATAATACAGACAGTAAACAAAACAGATAAATTGTTTTAATAAATCTTATATATTATTATTCAACTTATATTCATCATTTATTCACTGTTTTGTGCTAAGAAGCTACAGAAAATTTCAATATGTTAGGTACTTGAAAATGTTACGACAACAAAAAAATGTTTCAGTCTATCTGCACAAATTCAAACTATGATATTAAATTTTGTGTTACGTTTGATGTTAAGAAAGTATTGGATTTTGAGCACCTTTCCTCCCTCCCTCTCCATAGGGAGGGCACCTGCTGATGAAGTTGACCTTACGACACATTCCAGAAGTGCCAACTAGAACATTTCATGTTTCAGAATCCATAGATCTGGAAAATAATGGTGGTTCAATATATATATATATATATATATATATATATATATATATATATATATATATATATATATATATATATATATGTATATATATATAATTGTCTGTTCGCTCTCTATCTGGCTCAAAAATGGACCGATTTTAATGAAATTTAGTCCAAAAATGTATTGTGTGATTTGAAAGGTTAAGTTCGTTAACCAGCAGAATCCGTCCACTGGAACACGGTTTTATGGGCGGATTTCGTGGGGGGGAAATGTAACGCTTACGTTTCTTCGTTACATAGGCTTCCAGGTACACGTTTTTTAAGTAACTGAACGAGGGGTATCTAATGAAACCATTTTTAAGGTCTTATCTATAATGGTTGTCTGGAACTACATAGATGGTTCTTGGGATTTTCGGATATTTTCTTATATATCTCGAAACCGGCTGTAAATGTAAAGTATCTATTCGAAAGATTGTTTAACTTGCTACAAAAACGGTTCTTACAAGATTTTTGCTAGAGTGTTCTCTTTCATCGGAGAAATCGGTGTTTAAATGAAGTATTTCCGCTTAGGATACTGTCAGATTCCTGTTCTGGTGCCTAAGATATTGCTTTGAGATTCCATTTGACAGGTGTTTACATTTTTCATGAAATATTAAGTTAATATAACGCTAACTGTTTATATTTTAAGCTTTCCAAATGACACTAGGGATTAGAACGGGAACGTGCTAAGATGAGGCAGTTCCTGCGAGTCGGGCTTTTTGGATAGGAAAAAAGTAAGAAAGTCATTTTTTCCACAATACCTTCTAAGCTCATTACATAGGCAATTCCAGTATATCTTTAAGCCTCATTAAGTATGCGTTTAAAATGCAAGGGCTGGTAAAAAGGGGAGAAAAAAAAACAAAGAGATAAAAAAAATCTCTTGAAAAGAAAGCAATTACCTGCTTGTTTGTGGATTGAGATCGTGATCAGACGGTTCTTCCTAATTGGCTGTCTGGTTCCGCCAATGAGAGCTCTCCATAGGATACTCTCGGCCAATCAGAACTCTCCATTTTTATTGGATTCATCACGCTTGGCGGTAAGTCGTTATTCCAGCACGCGGCTTCATCCCGTAGCCTCCGTTATTAAGGGGGGTGGTTGCAGTAAACGGACTTATCTATCATCTGAAATCATTTCTTGAGAATTATGCGTTTCGAAAAATCAGAAATTCTTGTAGGCAAACGACGACTATGTACAGCCCGTTCATTTAGATGGAATAGTTCTAATCCCGCATGCGCGAAATTCTGAGTGAAACAGTCCTGACCGTTCCGCCAATTGCATTTCCATTACAATGAACAACATGTTACTTTAAACTCAATAAAAACTGATTATGTCTCGTTTAGGACCAGGGAAGGCTTTGTGAGGTCAGGCAAGGGAGATAGTGTTTAATATTTATCAAATATCTGTTCAAATAGATCACGGAAATATAGGTGGTTCAAATTTGTATATATACAGGGTGGCCCAGATGAGCGGGCCACAAGAGAAATAACTACTAAACGGTTGGAGATATCAAACTTTTTCAAAGGAGCAAAGTTTTAGGTCTCGTTCAGACCTTTAAATAAGGGGGCGAGGTTAGCTCAGTGATAGAGCACTCGACTAATGAACTGGAGGACCAGGTTCAAAACCCGAGCGCGCACTAATGATTTTTTCTTCTAGTGCTGCCGTGTTCGAGGATTGGATTTGGGGTCCCAGATCGTCCCTAGGCTCACCCAGCCTTTAATTAATTTAATTAATAATGGGTACCTTGGGTGCTAATGACTCTAGCAGTCAAAGCAGCCAAGGAAAAAATGAGGCGGCCGGAGCATAGTATTGACCACACTATCTCCCTAGTGTGCCGTATGGTCAAGAATCAGATACCTCTACAGTGTCTGCCCCTCTGGGCCCTCGTCGCCTGTTACGGGACTGATTTTTTTTTTCAGACCTATAAATAACAAAATGTCAAAAGGCCATAAGAAACACCAACTCCTTTATTATTTGTGATCTCAAATTTTAGAAGCTCTTCTGACTAAAGTCCCAATTTTAATTTATTTTCTTTTTTAGATACATTAAGGGGAATCGTTTTGCTGAATGCTGAACACATTTTCCTAAACTGAAGTACCCCTCCCCCAACTAAAATACTACTCGAATAAGTTGAAGTGCCTTTTTTATGGGATTTCAGATAAGGAATACATACTAATAAAAACCTATTTTTACAGAGAACTACTTGACCCATCAAAACACCGTTAACACGGTTCTTCCTTGTTTTTGTAGTTCTTTTTAAAAATGTAATGCAACATATGGGTAAAGAGCCCTTCAAAGGCCTATTTGAGCCCTTAGAAGTGTTATTTTCTTATTTCAAAAGGCATCATTTTATAGATCTCAACGAGAACTACAACTTTGCTCTTTTATATATATATATATATATATATATATATATATATATATATATATATATATATATATATATATATATATATATATATATATATATATATATCGCCAACCGTTTAGTAGTTATTTTTCTTGTGGCCCGCTTAGCTGGGCTACACTGTATATATATATATATATATATATATATATATATACAGGGAGTCCCAGTCTTAAACTGACAGACTTCGTATATAGATGAGGAATCGAAGAATTAAGTCAAAAAGTCCTTTGGCGGTTTTCTCGTTTTGGATTTGTTTTCGAGAAAAATGAAAAAAAAAAAAAACATGTTTTTTTGTACACATTCCGATTTATCGCTTAAACGAAGCGTTGTACGAAAACACATATCGGCACAAAAGTTGTAGCTTATTAAATTATCTTTAAGATGAAATCAATTTGAGCGTCTTAGCTTGAATATTTTACAAGATAATCGTGTTTGAATAACACATCGGATGGACATTTTGTTCATAACAAAAAATGTGAACCGAGATAATTTTTTCCAGTTAGGATTATCTATATTCAAGCTAAGGCTGAACTTGATTTCATCTTAAAGATAATTTAATAATCTACAACTTTTGTATTGAGGTGTTTTTTCGTACAACGCTTCGTTTAAGCGATACATCGGGAATTGTAAAAAAAAAAAAAAAAAAGACACGTTTTTTGCGTTTTTCTCGAAAACTTTTTGACTTAGGTTTTCGATTCTTCGTCGATATACGAAGTCTGTCGGTTTAATACTGGGACACCCTATGTATATACATATATATATATATATATGAAGAGTAAGAACATAGCTAAAGGCCTGATCCAGCGACTACTTGAGATATCTGAAGAGTTGTTTCCCACGATAGACTGTAGTATAACGGTATGCACTATTCCCATGGGTTGGATTCGTGTCTTCTAATGGCTGTCACACCTAGCATCTCCTGGGATATACCAGGCCAAGGATTTTCCTGAAGGAGAAATATATATATATATATATATATATATATATATATATATATATATATATATGTATATATATGAAGTGTAAGAACATAGCTAAAGGCCTGATCCAGCGACTACTTGAGATATCTGAAGAGTTGTTTCCCACGATAGACTGTAGTATAACGGTATGCACTATTCCCATGGGTTGGATTCGTGTCTTCTAATGGCTGTCACACCTAGCATCTCCTGGGATATACCAGGCCAAGGATTTTCCTGAAGGAGAAATATATATATATATATATATATATATGTATATATATGAAGAGTAAGAACATAGCTAAAGGCCTGATCCAGCGACTACTTGAGATATCTGAAGAGTTGTTTCCCACGATAGACTGTAGTATAACGGTATGTACTATTCCCATGGGTTGGACTCGTGTCTTCTAATGGCTGTCACACCTAGCATCTCCTGGGATATACCAGGCCAAGGATTTTCCTGAAGGAGAAATATATATATATATATATATATATATATATATATATATATATATATGTATATATATATATATATATATATATATGTATATATATGAACTGTAAGAACATAGCTAAAGGCCTGATCCAGCGACTACTTGAGATATCTGAAGAGTTGTTTCCCACGATAGACTGTAGTATAACGGTATGCACTATTTCCATGGGTTGGACTCGTGTCTTCTAATGGCTGTCACACCTAGCATCTCCTGGGATATACCAGGCCAAGGATTTTCCTGAAGGAGAAATATATATATATATATATATATATATATATATATATATATATATATATATATATATAGGTTGCCATCCTTTTTCATAATGTCAACAGCACGTGGTCGGTACCAATTCAGGTACTGGCCACGCTCGGTGTTGCTTTACTTCGGTGATCAACGGGAACCGGTGCATTTGATGTGGGTATGGCCGTTGGCTATTCCGTATTATGTTCAAATTGAGTTAAACCACTAAACGTAGCACTCAATGGGCGCTGCCAGAGGTGCTGTACACGAAGGACCTTAATAAAAAAAACTAAGGTTTATTATTATATTATTATTATTGGGGTGTGTTCTCCTCAGTTTCCTGGAGTAAATTATTTCGGGGGCTATTGCCAACCGAAAGAATTGTTGTTTTTATTATTTTTTTTTTTCATGAATCTTGTGACGGGCGTTCGTTCAAGAATTTTCTACCTATTCTCGCAGTATCGAGCAGTACCGCTTGTTGGGCCTCTTTAATCAATTCCTCCGAGATATTCAAGTACTGTGGTCTTTGGGATGAGTCCATTAGCCGATATAATAATACCTGTTATCCTTGCGGAATCTAACTTATACGGATCTTTCAACTCTATGGCCAAGTCCTCGTATTTTCGTAGCTTCTCGGCATAAGATTTCCGAATATTCTCATATTTCGGGACAGTGATATCAATAATATCAGCTCTCTTATTCCCTTTGTCAATGATAAGAATATCCGGTTTATTGTGATGGACAGTTTGGTCCGTCAACATCGCTTCGTCCCAATACATTTTAATTGTACCTTTCTCTAAAATTCTTTGTGTAACGTAGCGATAATAAGGGACCTTCTTATCAAACAACCCGAATTTTTCTGCGAGAGCTTGGTGGTATATCTTGGCCACGTTGTTATGACGTTGAAGATAATCAGATCCCGCAAGGATCTCACAGCCCGCCGTAATATGCTGGATCGACTTATACGTTTTGTTGCACAATCTACATTTATCAGAGATGCTCGTTTCTTTTAAAACATGTCGTCGGTAGGATTTTGTTGCTATAACTTGATCTTGGATGGCTATTATGAAACCTTCTGTTTCAGAGAATAGCCTTCCCGATGTCAACCAAGCCACCGACAATGTTGTTTGCACCTCCGTGTCAAACAAACGACTATATCGCCCGTTATTATTATTATTCAAGTATTGGCCCGTTAATAACTCGCATAATTAACGCTGCTTTAACAAGTTTGATATTCATTGTGACCAAACTTGTTACATCCTTTCTGAATGTGTCCTATTTCTCTGTTCCACTGATTTTTTTTTTCTTTCTTTTTTTTTTTTTTTTTTTTTTTTTTTTTTTTTTTTTTTTTCTTTTTTTTTTTTACTCTCCGTTTTCTCAATCAAAATTATTTGGTCTAAATGTGCCCCCATCTGAAATGTTTGTTGGCGTGATACCTGCTGCTTTAAAATTTTCTTTTACTGGAACAATACTACAATAATTTAGTTATGTCTTCTTATGCCTCGTCAAGATCAAATTCTTCAATTTGCATTGTTGGTCGCGAAGGATTCATTCTTTTGTTGTTTCCATAGAATTACATTCTTGCTTTTAGCACTTTCCTCCGAAGGAAAGTAGTTATTGAGGTTGCACTCATGACGGAATTTTTGAAAAAAAATCTTTATCTCGATCCTACCGAGTAGACACCGAAAATGACCCCCGTTAAAATTTATATATATATATATATATATATATATATATATATATATATATATATATATAAATATATATATATATATGTCTGTTAACACAATAGCGGCCAGAGTTTTTGTTTTTTCTTCACGAAACTTGGTATATAGCGTTCATTTAGCAAACGATTGAACGAGTTCGTTAACCACCAAAATCGGTCCATTGGGAGGGGGGGGGGGTTTACCCCGGACCCAAAACACTAATTTGACCATGCCAGCCGTAGTTTTCGTTATATTTCAACGAAACTCGGTATTCGTTATGTTGATCTAAAGAAAGAAATACTTTGTAAAAATAAACTAAATCGGTTCATTAGGAGGGGGGGTTTACTCCGGACCCACATTACTAATTTGCCACTACCAGCCGTAATTTTTGTTACATTTCGACGAAACTAGGTATTCGTGGTGGTAATCAACAAAGAAAAATGGGTTGTAAAAAGAAACTAAATCAGGTTATTTGGAGGGGGGGTTTACTCCGGACCTAAAGTACTAATATACTCGTACCGGTCGTAATTTCTGCTGTATTGTGTACAATATCATTTATTAACATAACGCTGGAAGCAAATTATTTACAAAATTAATAATTGGACAGTTCTCATAAGAAATGTAAATGAGCAGAACTAGTCACGTTTTTATTTTATTTATATAGGCTATTTACGGCAAATTATTCAGTAATGTTTTCTACACTACAAAAATTCTGAGGAAAGTGCTTAGTTATGCAGCTCCTGCGTGACGGACTTTTTATTTTATGGGTTAATGCGCCAGTGTATGCGTCTATTCACTAATCGAACATTAAATTTTCAGGTGCCCGTTTCATACTGTCCTGGATAAGCCGCACCAAGACCAGTAAGGCGTGTTGTGCCTCCCGACTTGCCAGTCTGTTATAACAACATAACCGAGTCAGCGATGAACCATAAAGGGATAACGATGTTCAGCCCAGCTAACCTCCTCGGATCATCAATATGCTTCGTTCCAAAATGAAGATATATCTTGGCTGCTGACGGCTAACACCTTCATATGATATGGTATGGAGTTCCATCGTCCTGTAAAAATAGTCTGCACCATGTAGGACTGGTTTAGTCCCATTGAATAGAGATGCCAATGTAGTGTGCAGTGTCCTGTCAGGAGATCAGAAGATTTTTTTTTTTTTTACGGCGCTTTGACGTCTAGGCCATTAGCGCCGACATCCAGGGTGCAGCGAGGAATAAACCTAACGAGCCGTGGGATGAGAAAATTCCTACCACCGTTGGGAATCGAATCCATCATCCGCATACGAATCTAAGGCTCTAGCCACTAGACCACGGGTGACCCATGTTTCCTTATTACTCTGAAGTCCGCACGTTTACGTATATAATCTTCTATAAACGGCACATGTCGTAACATATCTTGTACAGTAGCATCGGTTCTACGCCGAAAGCATCTCCCCGGCCTGAAGGTAGGTCGTATTTGCATGCGGCTTCTGCGGTACCTTAAAAGGTTCGGCCTTATCTTGGTCCTTCTCTGATGGGAACGTGGGATCTCGTTTAGATTCCCTGTATCTACTTACCAACGCTGCTACCGTAACAGCGAAATTCGGAAATTGCCCTGAGAAACCATTGGAGGCGTTTCGGAGAAAGCTGTTCCTCAGAATATTTAGCAGCTTGGAGGAGAGACAATTCTTATTTCTTATTGCAAGATGTACTTTAGTTATCTCATTTCTCTAGTTTTTACCGCTAGGAGATTTACCGCTGAACGATTTTTGTAGGATTATTTTTAAATGAGCTAAACAAAAGGAAGGTGATTACCTCACATAATAATTTAAAAAATAAATAATGCGAAACTAAAATAAATAATTATATATATATATATCACGTGTCTGTCTGTTTGTTCGTTTCTCTATTTGTCTGTTTGTTCCTTATACAAATCCACACCGTTTGACCGATTTTGACCAAACT
Source organism: Gonocerus acuteangulatus (assembly GCA_946811695.1). NCBI lineage: Eukaryota > Metazoa > Arthropoda > Insecta > Hemiptera > Coreidae > Gonocerus > Gonocerus acuteangulatus. Next base: position 57,197,633 of record OX328131.1, read on the forward strand.
TGGAATACTGGTAGGTCTTGATACGAGAAGTATCATAGGCTAGGTCAAAAAAGTCTACCAGATGCCTGTATGTATGTTTGTTCCTTATACAAATCCACATCGTTTAACCGATTTTGACCAAACGTAGCACACAGGTAGGTCTTGACACAGGGAGAGTCATAGGCTAGGTTAAAATCGTCTATGACTCACATGGGTTCAACAATGAACCCAAATAGTTACAGATTTGCGTTATTACATTTTAATATTAATTATTTGGTTTCTAATTTATTTTTTCTTTTATAGATGCAGAATGTAGGTGTAGCATAGCACGCCGGGTAACAGCTAGTAGTATTTTAAAAATGCTGGAAAACATGAATTTAACAGAAAAAAATAATTATAAAATGTATTTAAAACACAAAAATTTTGAAACTAATATAAAAACAAGTTACACGATTATAAATTATTATTCCATATTCTGGAAAATTATTATTCCATATTATATTGGGCTGTTCTCTCTGCAGCTGGCTCAAAAATTAACCAATTTTAAGGTACAAAAATACTTTGTGTCATTTGAAAGGCGAATCAATAAACTCCATGTGATCGCTTACACCCTGTAAAGGATCGCATTTTAGAAAGAACAAAAAAAGAATTTCAACTTCTGAGAAGGGGTCTCCCGTGGTCTAGTGGCTTGCGCGCCAGATTCATAAGCGGGAGATGGTGGGTTCGATCCCCACCGGCGCCAGAAATTTTCTCATCTCAGGGCTCACTGAGAGAATTCCTGGTTGCGCCCTGGATCTCGGCGCTAATGGCCAAGAATTATGTCGATGCGCCGTAAAAAAAAACAAAAAAAAAAAAAAAAAAAAAAAAAACTTCTGAGAAATACCTTAAGTTCACATGCTGACTTTGTTTGGACTCATTGAAACGATTGAACATCTTCGTAAATAATAGCATTGTGTATAGATATTGAGTTGATTGAAATAGAGGATAGGTGGGAGAGAGGAAAATACAGGAGTGTGTCTATCTTTTTTCTGCTCGCCCAAGAATCTTCGACCGCTGTACTCGTGCGTGACTATCTGTTCGATTCAGCTCGATGACAGACGTGTATAGACATTGGCTTCATTCATAGACTGGCAATAGCATGGCCGTATATAAAGGGAGGGCTGAGAAGGCTGGTGCCCCCCCCCCACATCCAAAATTTTATAAAATTTTTATAAATAAGAACACTGAGTTCATAAAAAATATTTTATTTTAGGTTTAATAGCGTTTTAATTAGCTAAAACTATTCCAAGTTCCAAATTGTTAGTATTCCTTACCCAGGAAATTATCACAGCCCCCCCCCGAAATTATTGTCTGCCCATGGGCAGTAGGAGCGACTAGATATGACTTGGCCATGATTTCGCCCTTTTCTCAGCAAGGATCATCACTAAAATAAATAAATCATCACTAAAATAAATAAATCATCACTGAAATAAATAAATCATCACTAAAATAAATAAATCATCACTAAAATAAATAAATCATCACTAAAATAAATAAATCATCACTAAAATAAATAAATCATCACTAAAATAAATAAATCATCACTAAAATAAATAAATCATCACTAAAATAAATAAATCATCACTAAAATAAATAAATCATCACTAAAATAAATAAATCATCACTAAAATAAATAAATCATCACTAAAATAAATAAAGAACCTAGCGCGTTTTCTCTATCTTCTACCTTCATATCGTCGACACAAATACAAAGTATCGAATGTGAAAAGTGGTTGATGCCTTATAGATGCCGTTATATATATTTTATCCTAAGATATGTTTTAATTAGACTTAATGCACATTCGTTAGATTGATTTTCTGTAATTGATAATTATAAATGCGTTTTTTCACATTCGGTACTTTGCATTTGTATCGACGATATGACGTCAATCCGAAGGTACCTATCAGAAATGTCGACGTTTCAGGCCCCCTAGGAAAAGAAACTAGGGGGTCCAAATTGATATATATATATATATATATATATATATATATATATATATATATATATATAAAGGGTGTGATGTAATGAATGGATAATAAAGTAACTACCGATAGAGGACGTAGTGACGGTTCAGAAATATATGTTTTATGTTTAGAAAAAGTCCTCGTACAACCAATACACAAATTCTAAAATATATAATGATACTTACTTTTAATAATTACTTTTGTTGATGAAGAATTAATAACAAAATTTTTTAAAACAGACATTAGCGATTTTATGATTTCCTAAAGCATTTGTCTGGGCATTAAAATATCATATAAGACTAATTGGAGAGAAATATATTTAATTTTTGTTTTATATATTAGACCAATGATTGAAAGCACAACAAAAAAAAATTATCAACATTTCGAGTTTAAAAGATTAATAACTATCATCAAATAATAAACTCCTACGTCACTTCTTAGATATTTGGAGATTAATAAGAACCGTCATCGAAGTTAATAATTCATTGTCTGTCAAGAATTATTGTGTTTATGACAAATCACTAAAAATAATATATCGATGATCTGAATTTGAAATGTTATTTTATTCCCATGTAACGTCATGATTTCATATATATTATTATATAATCTTGTTAAAAGCATACTACACATTTTTAGTCAGCTATTGTTTATAACACTTTCTGCCAACCCTGAGAATACAAAACCCCTGAACTACGTCAAAACACAATATAAGTTTTACAGTAGTGTAATATAGATATATTATTTATCAATACTTTCCTTATTTATTACATTATTCTAGACAAATAACTTTGTTAGAAGGTGATATGCCGGTTTAATAAATTTAAATCATTAATATATGGATTTCTTCTTAATAAATAAAAGGCTATTTTTGTATTTTATTGCTTGAAATAATACTATTTGAATGACTAATATAGCCTAAATCTATGCTAAATTATACTAACTCATTATTTAATGATTATGTGATAATTAATAAAAAAATACATGCTCAACATAAAAAAATTAAAATAATATTATGGAAAATACTACACTAAGGTTTTAGCTGATAATATTGAAATATGATTTAATTTCATCATCTAAATTCAAAATAAATAGTTTATTAAAAAATTAATTAAATAAAAAATACACGCCCAACGTGGGGCTCGAACCCACGACCCTGAGATTAAGAGTCTCATGCTCTACCGACTGAGCTAGCCGGGCGACTGCCAGTCGCTGCTATTTGGTAAACTACAATAATTTAAATCCAGCTATGATAAACCTGGTCTGAATGTAAAATAAGTATATTTTTTTTTTTAATAGAAGAGGGTGCATAATTTAATTATTGTGAATTTAAACTATAGTGAATACGGTATCTTTAATTAAAAAAAAAAATTGAAAAATATTGGGCTAATGATTGCTTCTTGTACAACCCCTTTAAATACATCTTATTAAAAGAAAAATAATATTATGGAATATACTACGCAAAAAACGTTTTGGCTTATAATAATGAAACATGATTTAATTTCATGATCTAAATTCAAAATAAATAGTTCATTAAAAATTATATAAATTAAAAAAAAAAAAAATACACGCCCAACGTGGGGCTCGAACCCACGACCCTGAGATTAAGAGTCTCATGCTCTACCGACTGAGCTAGCCGGGCAACTGCTGTCCAATGCCGGTTATACATTAATCTGTCACTTTGGTATTGGGTTTAGCGTTTTTCCTCCTTTGATTTGTGATTGTTGGTGTTTTATCAGTGCCTACTTGTTATTTTTTTTAGTTTGTGTATCAGTAATGGACAGTTTGGATTCAATTGAATTTTTGTATGAGATATTGTGTTGTTAGTCGAGAACCTAGGTGCCATTGAAAATGCAAAAGTTTAAGCTTGCTTATTAGACCATATTTCTCCCGAATAAATATATCACAAAAATAACTTTTTGGCAGAATTTCCGATAACAAAATTACAGATCCATCTGGTTATTGTTCACATATTTCCATATTTTTTTAGGAATTTAGACAGAAAAAACGGATAACACTACTACCAAGGCTATGTCTTTAGCCTTTGAAAAACTATAATTTCGGTTTTGGATGCTCAGAACTTTCTGATGCCTGAGAAAACGGTGCTCGAAAGGCGCCGAAGTGTTGCTTTGATTCCGTCGAACTCAAAATATTGAGAGTTCTAAGCTTTCCACATCACACCAGGGAACTTATTTGGAAACACGCTACGATTATGCAGCTCCTGTGGATCAGACTTTTTATGCATTTGATTTCTACAACTTCATTAGAGATTTCAAACAAAATTCGAGGGACATTAGGGAATTAACTTGACCTTCAGCATATAAACCTGTATGAGGAGTAGGGAAAAAAAGCAACAAGTGGCTGAAGGATCAGTGGCAGGCTCCCAAGCTCATATATCAGAGACACGTGGGGGACGAGGTGGCAGCCACGTGGGCAGAAACTGTCACGTGCCTTTTCTCCCTCTCTGGTACCGCGCCACACTTGGATCATTTGCACTCGCTCTTCCTAGAACTAGCTTCGTAGTTTTCCCGCGGGAAACGTGGGAGCTAGCTAGAATCATAAAAAATATTGAGTGTATATAATTTTCATGTAATAGTATAACTTAAAAAAAATATTTACAAGTTATAAGTACTTTTTTTTTACGGCGCTTCGACAAATCCGGGCCATTAGCGCCGACATCCAGGGTACAGCGAGGAATTTTCCCACCGAGCCGTGGGATGAGAAAATCCCTGCCGGCGCGCCGGTGGGGCTCGAACCCACCATCTCCCGCTTATGAATCTAAGGCGCTAGCCACTAGACCACGGGAGACCCCTATTTTACACTAATGTTTGAAAATATAAAGTCCGACATAGCGCGCTTTCATTAGTATCCCTAGTGCCATTAGTAAAGAATAAAATCAGTCATTAATAAATTTTTGTAAAAAATATACAATGAAATCTTAGGATACAGACAGTATCCTAAGCGGAAATTACTCTATCTTTCTCAACGTTCGCTCTTGAAAACACTATGTCACTGTTTTGTCATTGTCTTACCTTGTTTTACTAAAATACTCATTTGACTGTTAAATTTAATTAAAAAAAAAAAACAAATTAAAATTTTGGGTATAGAAACAAAAACAAGTTCAAAAGAACAAAACGAACAATTTTGAAGTTTTAGACACTTATTTCTCTGATTGACATCTCCCCTTCGATTTGTAGAAGAGTCGGAAAGCTTTCGAATGGTTACCTTCCACTTACCACGATTTCCCAACCGTTATCGAGATATTTTAGAAAATAAATTAAGATCCAAAAACTTATCATGACTACATTTTTTTTTCCCTAATACTTTCTTATGTCCAAACGCAACCAAAATTTTAATATCATAGACTAGATGAATATCAAATATCTGAAGAAGTTTCAACTGAATCGATCGTTTTTGAATACCCAAACTGAAAGTTATTTTGGAAAAGTTGTTGTATCAATCGTTCTCGTAAACGGTTACAGATATCGCTTAAAAAATGGTTTCATTCGTTTTAGTACGCGAAGAACCCTATAAGACGAGTACCTGCAAGCATATGAAATCTAAAACGTAAGCGTTACGATTTTTTTCCTGCGAATTTCGCTCCAAAAACCATGTTCTGGTGGACGGATTCTGCTGGTCAACGAACTTGACCTTTCAAATTAGACGAATGATTTTTGGACCATATTTGAGCTGCAGAGAGAGCGAACAGACAAATATATATATATATATATATATATATATATATATATATATATATATATATACAAAATTGAACCGCCGTTATCCTCATAACGGCTACCTACTGGTTCTGAAACATGAAATTTTCTAGACGATACTTCCGGATTTCTATCGAATCAAGTTTCAACTGAATTATTCTTCATCCATATCCGGAAATGAAAATTAGTTTGGAAAATTTTTCTTGTACACGGTTACAAAAATCGCTTTAACAATGCTTTTTCTACGTTAAGAAACCTATAAAACGAGTTCCTGTAAGCATAAAAACTCGAAAACGTAAGCGTTACGATCGAATATCGCTATAAAATCGATGTGGCTATTCCTGAACTGTATTTGAGACTTTTCGGTTTTTCGTCAGCTAGTTGCGCTCATGGGTTGTTCCGATGGTTTAAAATCATCATTTTTGTAGTTTTCGTGAAGCCTTTTTCCTCATTATTAATTGGACGTCACATTTCATGTGGTGTAAAGCATTTTTAGTTTCTTTTAGTAGATTTACAAAATTGTTAAAATTTACAAAAATCTTCTACGAATTTTCTCATGAGAATACTTTTGCCAAACTATTCCGGGTTCCTATCGTGACTGAAGAACCCTCAAGATGCCGAGATATTTCACAAGGAGACCATCTCCTCCGATCTCTCTGGAAGAAACCCCTTAAAATGTCAAGGACGTGGGATTCCAGCAGAATCCACTCCTGACTGGAGATTTTCTTTCCCTGACAGCACGCCACGAGTCAAGCTCTTACTCGCTGATAGAACATTTTGAACATACAGCCTTTGCTAAATAAGACAATGCGCAATATGCACCAGTATTTTCAGTGATAAATTACATACATATCGTCTTGGAAACTGCAATATGTCCTATGTAAAAAAATCAAAACTTTCAGGAGTAACAAAAAACTGTTCCAACTTGTCATTATACTTCGAATTCATTTTTTAAATGCTTAAACTGTATTTACTTTATCTTAGAATGATAATGCCGTACTTTTTTCAAAATTCATTGCCTTATATGATTTATATTGACAAACAATCTTTTGTATACAAATTGCAATTTGCTTTTGTATACTTAAAAATCGCAATTTAATAATATCATAATATGTAAAAATATCAACAGGCTATTTGTTAAAAGCCTTAACATTTCTAATTTTGCTATAATTGAGAATTAACTCTCTGGATAGAACAATCAATTTGATACATTTTTATAAGTTAGGTTAGAATGACCATGGATTTTTACAATAAAACGAATAAAATGGACGTGAAAGTGATAAATTAAAGTAAAATGATATTAGTGAGTATAAGATTAGTTACTTTTATTGTTTTTTTAGCGCGGTTCCTCACTCCCCGATAGGGAGGAACCCCGCTTATAAGGTTGATACAATGAAACAATCCGGAAGTGCCGACTAGAAAATTTCGCGTTTCAGAACCCCTAGAGACCGAAAATAACGCTGGTTAAAATTTGTGTATATATATATATATATATATATATATATATATATATATATATATATTTGTCTGTTCGCGGATTTCTGGCCTCCCTAATGGTCCGATTTTGATGCAATTTGGTACAAAAATTTGTCGCCCGATTTGAAAGGTCAAGTTCGTTAACCAGCAAAATCCGCCCACTGGAACATGGCGTTTGGGGCGAAATTCGCTCAAAAAAAATCGTAACGCTTACGTTTTTGAGTTCAAAAGCTTGTAAGTACTCGTTTTATAGGCGTCTTTGGCTAGGAAAACGAATGAAACCATTTTCAAGGCGATAGCTTTTGAAAAAATTGGAGAAAATTGTTAGTCTTAGTTTTTGAGAAAATTGGAAAAATAGTTTTTGAATACCGTTTTTTGTTTGGGTACTTAGAATCATGGGATTCAGTTGAAACATTTTCTGCATGTTTTACTATCATTAAAACTAATATGTTAAAATTTTGATTACGTTTGGAGTTAAGGAAGGGTTAGAATAAAATATTTTACTAACAGACATAAAAAGTTTTGGTAACTTTGTATATTTTCCTTAATATCTCGAAAAAGGTTGAGAATCTTGGTAAACGGAAGAATACCATTAGAAAGCTTACTAAATGCTCTACAAAAAAGGTTCTGATGAAAGTTTTGATTAGGCGATGTCAATCGGAGAAATAAGTGCTTAAAACGTTAAAGTAATTGATTTTGCTTATTCGAACTGTTCTTTTTGTCTGTTTTTTTCCCTTGTTATTTTTTAAATGCTTATAGTTGGATAATGTATTTTACAATAAAACAGATTAGGCAAAATAAGAAAAACAATTCATTGTTAGAAATATAGCTTGCCAAGAGAAAAAGATTCGATGACGTCTTTAGAATATTTTCAATTGCCTTTATGCTGTTGGTTTTTTTATTTTATTTTTTAATCGATTTTATCTGTAGAATTATTACTATAGTAAAATAACACAGGAATATGTTAAAATTTTTGATATTTTCCAATTTATTGAAACGTATGAAATGAAGTATCGGTAGAAGAGGTTTCTAGGGTCTTGCGGACCCGACCCCAGGTATAGCCATAAAACCCTTTGAACAAAGGCCGAGGAAAATATTATCTGTTTCTATTCTATGCTTTTCAAATGAGAATAGGGATATGAAGAGGAACCGGGGTCTCCCGTGGTCTAATGGCTAGCGCCTTGGATTCATAAGCGGGAGATGGTGGGTTCGATTCCCAACCTCCGGCAGGAATTTTATCATCCCACGGCTCGCTGGTAAAATTCCTCGCTACACCCTGGATGTCGGCGCTAATGACCTAGATGTAGATGCGCCGTAAAAAAAAAAAAAAAAAAAAAAAAAAAAAAAAAAAAAAAAAAAAAAAAAATGAACTGGAACCGCGCTAAGATGACGCAGTTCCTGCGAGTCGGACTTTTTATTTCAGAACAGCTATGAATCATGTAAACAATATCAACAAACCCTCAAATTTAGTGACATTCGACAACTTGCACTAACTAAAATGAAAGAAAACTTATCACCGACTGTGACATAAGACTATTTGTCGTGACCAAATATTAAGCAGATGTCAGATCGACTTATTGCAACTGGGTAAGACTCAGCTTCTGATTGTTTTACTGACAATACATATTGCATATTGCGCAGATCAACACGTTGGCCATAGTGGTGCAATAAAAAAAAATTTTTTTTGACGTACGACATATTGCGGTTTTTACGACAATATGTAATAACAATTATACGGAAAAAGCCGTTTCTTAGATATGAAATCATGATGTAATACCAGGTGGCTTCGAATATAAGTTGGAGTAAAACAAGGTTGTCTATTAATTCCTCTAGTTTTTGCGCTTTTTAACGCGTTTATTAACCCTTTCCTTACTAAAGACTTCTCTAGAAGTCGAAGTTTGCCGTGCTCCTGGAACGAAGTACTTGTACAGCAGTCGAGAGCTGCCGTACCCCTGGAACGAAGGACTTGTACAGCAATCCGACCCTTCTCTCTCGCTTACCAGCTCCCTACGGCTAACTTTTACAGGAGTTTGACCTTGGGGCTATTAAGCAAGGATTTAGAGAAGCTTTAGCTATTTCTTTTACCACTGGTCGCCGGAAAAATTAACTATTTGTGTCGAGAGAGAGCTACGGATTATGCATACATGGGTCGGGATCGTAAAAATTAACATCGCCAGTGTTAGATCCAACTCGATTCCAATCGGAAAGTATGATGTATCTTTCTTGTTTTTAATAAAAAAAGAGGTTATTTTTTTATTTAGCTTCGTTGATTAATACCTATATCATAAAAAAATAATATTTTTCGTACTAAAAAGCATACCTATAAAAAATATTTATTGGAGCATCTAATTATATAATTCAACCTAAATATTAAGAGCTAAAAATAAAGGTAAATGAATAACAAAATGCAGTTTTCCTACGATTAGAAATGTTAAGGGAGGAAATTATATGAACGTTTTTACGGACGTCGAGAGGAGGGCGAGAATAGCTTCGTAACTAGGGCCCGGCCAAGTAGAGAGATCGCCGTACTACAGGGTCGGTCAGCCTGCACTACCCGTCGTAAGCTAAGGGTTAAAGGTTTAATAAAGAGGCTGCTAGAATTAAGAATTTGAAAATGGCCTGAAGGCCAAAACGTTACATATGAAATGATGATATAAATAAAGACACATTTAGGTCTGAGTAATTGATCTTACCAAGGTGTTTTTAAATTGTATTTTATATTTTTCACGAAAGCTCAAACACCACCAATAAATGAACTAGAGATATGAAAGGAATCGCGCTGAGATGACGCAGTTCCTGCGATTTGGATTTTTCCTCTGTTCTTCTCAGTTTTTTTTTTTAATTGATTCAAGTGAACTGAAAAATTATATAAGAAACACGCTAAGAAGTGTATTTCATATATAATATGACAGTTAATGAACGGTTAGTGTGATAATGACTATACAGGATTAATATTTTATTTTAGTGTTTTTCATTAATTTTTTTTTAATGACAAATTACTGACAGCCCGAAAGCAATCTGTTTTGGAACCCGTCGCGAGAGTTTTTTTTTATTAACTCCATTCTTTATTATGTTCTCCCTCTCTGGTTATCTATTCCATCGACATTATCTTAAATTTCGGCAGTCTGTTTTGATTCAACGCTATCCGGCTTTCAAAACTCCATCTAGAAGTGGCCAAACAAGTGGTTAAGTGGTTCTATACATCAAACCAACTGACAAGTCCATTTCCAACTGTCCCCGACAGGATTTTGGTAGAGGTTTTGGGCTCTCTCAAATTGTTACATGTATACAATATCAATTCAAAGTATTTTTTTTTAATTGGCGAATATGCAATATGCAATTTGTATATATATATATAGCTTCAAAAACTACAATGAACATTACAACAAAGAAATTTCAGACAGCTTTGTCTGCTGAGACAAAACTGTTATATACCGAACAACATAACAGATCTAAGCAAAGATGGAATAGTTGGGATTCGGCTAAAAAAAAATCAATACGATTTTTGTAAAAAAAATCCATCAGATCAGATTTTTTTACAAAAATTGTATTGATGTTTTTTTACCAAACGTCGAATCCAAACTATCTTTGCTTATCACCTCGACGTCTAACCATCTAATCTTCATGATAACAGATCTAATTTCCGACGCACATTGGGGCAAATGAGCGATTTAGGAGAGCAAAAGTCAAAAAATAAATGTCACATTTAGAGATGAATACTATTAGCAATGTAAACACAAGTGTCTTGGGGCTCAAAAACAGTACGCTCACTGTTGACAAGCAAAGAGAAACACATTTTTCGCAACAAATAAGCCTAGTTTATTAATCAGCAAGGCAACAAGGTCTACAAGGTAATCTTCAAGCATGAGCGTTGATTTAAATAGTAAGTGTTAATAAAAAAAAAATAACAAAGTAGAACATGGCTTGCACGCGTCAAATTTAAAAGTATAGAAGTGTAAATAATTTGCAAGATTAGGCTAGATTAAGTACGAATCAAACAAAACACATTCTCTGGAATATTGGGAGTTGATGCATAATTATTTTGTAACCAACCTTATCCAACTTTTTAAACATCAATTTTTAGGTACATGCGTGATTCCACGTAAAGAGCTGTTTGATGTTTGGCGGACAAAACTTAATTTATAAGACAAAAACGCCGGCGTTTTGCAATCTGTTTTTAACAAATTGACTGTGAATAATGAAGAGGGAGGTGATTTTGATCAAATTGTACAAATTTTGATACAAATTTAGGCCTCAAATCTATTCATATAATAAAATTTTAACCTATCGCTGTCTGTACATGGAAGATATATGGGAAAAAATACTATTGGGGCCTTTATCAACCCAATAGTACCTAAAACAATGAATTTATAATTTTTTTCTGTTTGTCTGTGCGCGCTAATCTCAGAAACGCTAGCGAGCTTCACTTTTCTTCCCAAACAGGTAAGTTTGTTTTTTTTCCTTTGGATTTCCGGGGCCCTATCCATTTCTCCAACTAGAAGGAAGAAGGTAATATAATAAAAATAGGGTTTAAAACTGTGCTCTTAATTTGTAAAACCCTTTTTCTCTGGATATTATTATTATTATTTTATTCAATTTTTTTCCCTTCTTTGATTAACATACATATGTATTAATACCCGTATATTTTAATATGGTGAGTTTCATTATATAGTATTATTTTTGATCAAAAGAGAAAAAAACAATTTTTCATATTGTGAAGTACTTATCGACTTATTTATTTCGATTCTTCGTAGTGCACAATATGTAAAAATATGGAGTTTTGACAAAATATGTAAAATTATATATTGAGAGGAGATCGTTGACCGTCGATGAAGCGAAGGTAGGGATTGTCGGGGTTCGGTCATTGCTTCTAAATAAAACTACATTTTACAAATGAAAATGGTTTAATTTTTGCCGAAGTTTCGGCTTGAAATTGAAGCCTTCATCAGCCCATCTTGTTATTCTTATATCTGTTCCCAAGTACTTCCAATCTAATAACTGCTATAGCACATTCTTCTTCTAGCTGTATATTATGTTTTTTTTCATATATATATATATATATATATATGTATATGTATATGTTAGTATTAAATCTGTCCTGCTTGTTTTTACAGCCCTGATGAAGGCTTGAATTTCAAGCCGAAACGCCGGCAACAACCAAACAATTTTCGTTTGTAAAATGTAGTTTTATTAATATGCAATGACCGAACCCCGACAATCCCTACCTAATATAATATATATAAAATAATGTATTTTATATAATGGAAAAAATATAGTTTTTTCCGAAAATCTGACTGTTGTTCTTAGCCAAACCCCAACTATATAACCTCAACTTTTATCATGGCAACCTAAAGTTAATGTTTCTGATTCGTCCATTAATCTAGGTACTACATAATTATGCAGAACATTTACAATCATTATAATATATATATATATATATATATATATATATATATATATATATATATATACGTCTAGGTACTTCTAAACCTATAATTAAGGGTAGTTCTGAAGCGCGGCGGTAGGAAATGACGGACTAGCCGTGGAATGGAGATCGAAGATAGACTATAGACGAGACCGGGAGCTGACTCGTGCCGAGCAGACTTTGGGAAGGGAGTCTGAAGGAGTTTCCCACGGCGATAGCTACTAGTCCTTACTCACTCCTGCCACTTCCCAGCTACTCCCAGGGGATCTAGTAACATCCAGGACTCAAATCTAGTCTTCAAGGGTAGTAAACTCATTCAAAGCAGGATTCTCTGTGTTCTCTCTTTAGGTACTAACACACATATACATGTACATACATATACATATCCATTTATATACGTGTGTATATATATATATATACATATATATTATTTTATATATTATATTATTTTTTTATTAGTTTCCTCTCTGCAATAACCCTGCAAAAAGGCCGTTTATTTTGTGCTACATGTTCCAATACACAATGATTATAAGATGTATTTTATATTCGTCTGTGGCAGAAGGTCAATTTTATAAAAACACTTTCTTTCTTCTGTACTCTTTTATTAGGCTCTACATGTTTCACGTCGCTGTGACGCCTCTTCAGGAGCACTTAAACTAAATACAATAAAATATGGTTACAGCCTATCCATTAGAGAACCTTCCGCAGGTAGGGCCACGTCTGGACTGATAAGATCAATCATGTCTACTGGGTATCAGCTGTTTAAAATCGATAGCTTTAGTGTAAATGTCGATTTTCCAAAGGAAGTTTTTGTCATTTTATGTCGTCTTGTTTATTAAATTAAAAAATATTTTAGCAAGGTATTTAATATCTGTTTTCTTGTTAACGGCCTTTTTTCCTATTTTTAATTATGTGTGTCATATATATATGTATATACTTACACAAGCTAAATATAACTAACAGCTCGGCATGTCCTTGCGACAACACAACAGCACAAACAACACAGCACCTTATATACAAATGTAAGTTACTCATAGAAGAGAGAAAAACAATTGAAAAGAATACAAAAAACTGGCCCATTACAGAAAAAGAGCTGTTTGATAAACACTGTTCAAGCTTCAAAGATTTTTGTAAGAGAACATGCCTGACTCTAAAGACGATCGATGCCTCCAAAAACGATTGAAATTACATAAAAATGTAAACAAAAAAAATTATATAATTATACAAATATATAAAATTAAATTTATTTTATGTATATTTATTTTCTGATTATTTAAATTTAGTTATTAACTATTTAATGTTAAATCATTAATGTACTATATCTAAAAACAAATTATGACAAAATTATATAAAATACATATTATAAGATAGTGACCCTATTTTTCCAATATATTCGTCTGTGGCAGAAGGTGACTTTTATAAAAACACTTAATTTCTTCTGTACTCCTTTATTAGGCTCTACATGTTTCACGTCGCTGTGACGCCTCTTCAGGAGCACTTAAACTAAATACAATAAAATATGGTTACAGCCTATCCATTAGAGAACCTTCCGCAGGTAGGGCCACGTCTGGACTGATAAGATCAATCATGTCTACTGGGTATCAGCTGTTTAAAATCGATAGTTCTAGGGTAAATGTCGATTTTCCAAAGGAAGTTTTTGTCATTTTATAAAATAATTCATTTTATGTCGTCTTGTTTATTAAATTAAAAAATATTTTATCCAGGTATTTAATATCTGTTTTCTTGTTAACGGCCTTTTTCCTATTTTTAAATATGTGTATATTTTCCTTAATTTTTCATTAAAATTTACGGACAAATTAGTTAAAAAGAATTTCATTGAAAAGAATGATTCTTTTAAAATATATAAACTATAATAGTAATATTCCTCTGATTTATGGCTTGATAAAATTACACAAGGAAGGGCAACCACTGAGACCAATAGTCAGCGCAACAAAATCCCCTACATACTAATTATCTAAACCATTGAACATGGAATTAAAACATTTTGTTAATAATAATCCATTTGACGTAAAAAATGCTATAGATTTAAAACATAAATTAGAAAATATGACAGCCATCTCTGGTTATAAGTTGGTTTCCTTCGATGCTGTTAATATGTTCCCAAATATTCCGGTGGACTTGGCTATCAAACTTATTTGCAAAAATTGGGATAAAATTGTAGAACTGACTAAAATAAAAGACAAAAACCTGTTTATAGATGGTATTAAATTATGTACAAAGGATGGCTATTTCAAGTTTAACAATAGAATTTACAAACAAAAATTTGGAGTACAAATGGGCAACCACTTATCTGTTTCAATTAGTGGAATTGTAATGAACCACATATTAGAAGAAATCATAAATGACTGTAACATTCATATCCAATTTCTTTATAAATAT
>OX328131.1:57217629-57260129 GCA_946811695.1 Gonocerus acuteangulatus
CATCCTTCCAGCAACATTTGCTATATCTACAGAATCAACACCTCTACCTCTCATCCTTCCAGCAACATTTGCTATATCTACAGAATCAACACCTCTACCTCTCATCCTTCCAGCAACATTTGCTATATCTACAGAATCAACACCTCTACCTCTCATCCTTCCAGCAACATTTGCTATATCTACAGAATCAACACCTCTACCTCTCATCCTTCCAGCAACATTTGCTATATCTACAGAATCAACACCTCTACCTCTCATCCTTCCAGCAATCCCAAAGTACGAAGATCATTAGTATGTTAAATTGCTTAGATAAAAAAAAAAAATGTCTTTTGCCTCTCGCTCTAAAAAAAAAAAATAAAACAACTTTCCCTCTCGACAGTTCACTAAATTGTCACATGTCTTAAGTTGAACCTTTTAAATTTACAACACAATTAAGATTTTAGGTCCATTATCGTCATTACTTATTGCATATTAAAGCAGAAATTATGGCACAACTCACAAATTTAATAAACATGTCCCGCCCCCTATAAACACATACATAATAAAACACTCTAATCACATGTTGTACTCATTTGTCAATTGATTTCATGCAAATTTACCCATGTGCTTTAGTAAACTAATGTTATTAACATATTTCATAAAGGCTTGAATGAATTATAACATATGATCATGCAACAATCATGAGACGCGGTGTCACCTGATAAAGTGTCATTTAGAGCGCGTGATATTAAGTGCGTGATTATAAAATCAATTAGCAACGGAAGAGCTGTTTTCTGAAACACATATTCTGCGAAATTAGCATATACTGGAATACATTCTATTTTAGCGTGTAGACAGACAGATATATCGCTCACTTTTTTCAACAACGTCATTTGGAAAGCTTAGAATAGAAAAAGTTAACAGGGGCGCATATAGGATATCATTTCAAAGTAGGGGGGGGGGGGCTGGGAGCATTTAGGGAACTGGAATACTAATAATCTAGAACTTGGAATGGTCAAATAAATAAATCTTTATTTCCATTAACCCTTTGCCGATAACACTGCCTGCCTTATTTCCTATCCCGACCCTAAATTAGCATCTGAAAAACCTCAAACCTACCTTACTAATATCGAGAAATGGGTAAACAAATGGAGGATTCGAATGAACCCAGAAAAATGTACCCATGTAACTTTCACCGTGCGACGAGCTGAGTGCCCTCCTGTAAAAATCCACGATGTCCCAACACCCCAATCCAAAGAGGTTCGATATTTAGGATTCCACATCGACAAGCGACTTACCTGGAAAACACACATAAAACACAAGAGACAAGAACTGAACAAACGCTTTGGACTTCTCCGACGACTTATTGGACCTAAATCAAAACTTGACACAAAAAACAAATTGACAATACACAAAACCATAATAAGACCGATATGGACATACGGGATAGAACTATGGGGATCAGCTAAGCCATCAAATATAAACATTATCCAACGTTTCCAATCCAAAGTCCTTCGTAAAATCCTCAACGTCTCAAACTTGACTATCCACCGAGACACTGAAATACCCTTTGTCCATGATTTAGCCAAATCCCAATCCCTGAAATTTTTCTCTAAACTCCCAGCCCACCCCAATCCTCTTGGCAGATCCCTTTCTTCCAATATTATTCCTGATAATCCTCCTCGCCGCCTTCGCCGCCATTGGCCACGAGACAACTTATCGGAAGAAATTGTGTAAATATTGTACATAGTTCAACCATGCTTGCATTAAAATAAGATAAGACCAGAGCTGTCATTGGGAGTAGCAGTAATGTCTGCCTACTCCCCTCATCTCATCTTAAGTTGTCTATTTTTGTACAAATTTACTTATTGTACATATTTGTACAGATTGTAAATTATCAATAAAAATGAAATTTCAAATAAAAAAAAATCCATTAACCCACAGAAGAGTGGAAATAGGAACGTCAAGACATATATGATTTACATTTAAAGATTTTAACAATAAATAAAATACCTCAATAAAACGATTGAAGGGGTTAGAGGTCACACGATTACGTAGCGTACAGAGCTTATAGCCGTATTTAACTTGAATCCGGTATTAACCCGGTATTTACCCAAATGAATAACAATGTATTAACGCGGATGTACCGTGTTAAACCGTGTTAAACCGCAATGTATTAACCCGGTATTGAATCCGGTACTAACTTGAATCCGGTAACAATAAATAAAATACCTTAATAAAACGATTGAAGGGGTTAGAGGTCACACGATTACGTAGCGTACAGAGCTTGTAGCCGTATTTAACTTGAATCCGGTATTAACCCCGTATTTATCCAAATGTATTAACAATGTATTAACCCGGATGTACCGCGTTAAACCGCAATGTATTAACCCGGTATTGAATCCGGTATTAACTTGAATCCGGTAACAATAAATAAAATACCTCAATAAAACGATTGAAGGGGTTAGGGGTCACACGATTACGTAGCGTACAGAGCTTGTAGTCGTATTTTAGTAGCTATTGCATCATATACTGATAGTCCCATATAATATCTAACATATAGCAGCTAAAGTTAAGTTTTGTTAAAAATGTTGCTTGGTACTATTTTGCCCCTTCTTCAATTGTACAATAAGCCATTGCCATAAAATGTATTAAATAAAACAATAATAATTTCGTTTAGAGCCTCCTGCTTAAATTCAGGAACATAAATATGCTTTAGGTCCACTCGACAAACCTATGTAATGTACTGTATAACATAGTCTTCTTTTTCGTACATGGCCACCGCGCATGCGCGAACGCCAGTGGTCGCTTTTTTGTAACTTTTTCTACCAGTTTAGTCACCGCTAACGCATATTTATGCTAAAACAATGAATGTTCGGTTGTTTAGAATAGATCCTTCTGCGCAGAAATCGAAGAGTACGTTTTCAGTACATATTTGTATTGACTTATACAGCCTTCCTTCAGAATGAGGATTAAGAATTATCCGCTTCTGTGTAAGTTGGCTACTGTCAGTTTCCTGTGCTTTGTGACGCCTAATCTATCCCATTTCTTCGAGATGTTCAACTAGTTTTTAACATTTTTCGCGAAATACCTACTAAAAAAATTGGTTATTTCTATTCTAAGCATTTTAAATGTCACTAGGAATAAGTACAGAACCGCACTAAGATGACGCAGTGCCTGCGAGTCAGACTTTTTTTTAAAAAAAATCAGTTTGCTTGTCTTCTTAGTTTTTTTTATTTTATTTTTTTCACTATCCATATATTAACAAGCTCATTTAGTTAATAACTAACTTCTTTACATAATATATTATTTTTTGTTCATTAAAATAAATTATTCTTAATTACAAAATTAAAAGAAAACATATAGTTATGATGAGGGAGGAAAATCATAAATAAAAAATACACGCCCAACGTGGGGCTCGAACCCACGACCCTGAGATTAAGAGTCTCATGCTCTACCGACTGAGCTAGCCGGGCGACTGCTCAGTTCCAAGTAATTGTAATATACTAATTAATTTTTGTTCACTTTATTCATTTTAATTATGATTTGGAGGCTCGATGAACTTCAGTGCCAAATCGTGGGCACTTCAATTCTCACTAGGGGTGGTGGCTTTTTTCTTTTTTGGAAAAAATAAAAACAACCACCCCAATCAAATTAGAAATTCACTCCTCCATCCATCTACGATAAAGAACTATTTTTACCACTCAAGAAAATGCTCGATCAAAACTGAGCAACATTACGGAAAGAGATTAATTAAAATAATCTAAAGTGTATAATATATAATCTACACGCCTAGAAATCATTGTCAAATCATTGTAGAGGTAGTTTTTACACGACTTGGGATTGGACACACTAGGCAAACTCATAGATATTTGATGTGAAAATATGAACCTCCAAAATGTTATAAATGTAATATTATCATGGCTATTAAAGACATTTTCAAGGAATGTTTTGTCTAAACCTTAGAAGACCAATCGTCCAAGATAGTAAAATTCTTACTTTTCCTCAAAAAGGGAAAACTTCTCACTAAAATGTATCATCACGAAAAAAATAATAAACAATAATAAAAAAAATCAATTAATAAATAACATGAAATTATTAAAAGAAAGAAAGAAGTTAAAATTATAATTAAAAGAAAAAATCAATTAATAAAGATCCGAGAAATGAGATTATTAGGTTAATGACAATATCTTCCGAGAAACCAGATTATTAGATTGTTCTCAACTTGATAATGACAATATCTTCCGAGAAATTAGATTATTAGGTTGTTCTCAGCTTGATAAAGGCAATATCTTCCAAGAAACGAGATTATTAAGTTGTTCTCAGCTTGATAATGACAATATCTTCCGAGAAATTAGATTATTAGGTTGTTCCCAGCTTGATAATGTGGATATCTTCCGAGAAATGAGATTATTAGTTTGTTCTCAGCTTGATAATGACGATATCTTCCGAAAAATTAGATTATTAGGTTCTTCCCAGCTTGATAATGACGATATCTTCCGAGAAATTAGATTATTAGGTTCTTCCCAGCTTGATAATGACAATATCTTCCAAGAAACGAGATTATTAGGTTGTTCTCAGCTTGATAATGACAATATCTTCCGAGAAATTAGATTATTAGGTTGTTCTCAGCTTGATAATGACAATATCTTCAGAAAAATTATATTATTAGCTTGTTCTCAGTTTGATAAGACAATATCATCCGACAAATGAGATTATTAGCTTGTTCTCAGCTTGATAATGACAATATATCCCGAGAAATGAGATTATTAGTTTTCTCTCAGCTTTATAATGGCAACCAACTCAATTTAATAAAGTATTTTATATGTTTAGAGGTACCAAAATAAAATTGTATATGTGCGAATGAATATATATATATATATATATATATATATATATGTTTGATGTTATTTTTCGTCGCTGGGATAGTATTTTTGGATGGAACGGCATTTTTCTCCAGCGGTGGTACTCCTCCTCACTTCTTCCTGGAATATTTCGATGGATTCATCTCCATCTTCTTCAGCCAGGTACTTGTTTCTTCCTCGGTGGTTTCTCCCTTGGCTACCACCGAGGAAGAAACAAGTACCTGGCTGAAGAAGATGGAGATGAATCCATCGAAATATTCCAGGAAGAAGTGAGGAGGAGTACCACCGCTGGAGAAAAATGCCGTTCCATCCAAAATATATATATATATATATATATATATATATATATATATATATATATATATATATAGCCGTAGATAATACAAGCACTTACCGATATTATTGGAGGTAGCAGTTCGCGTATGAACGAGTGTGATACCAACACTAGACTGTGATCTGTAAATACTTCAACATGTTCCTGCATACGTCACCCACACCTGCATGACGAGCATGCTTCCGTATTGGAATCGTCATTCCGGTAGGTCGTTATACGTCAATATGACATAAATGATTTATATAAAAGTTAATAATAAAGTTATATTTAACAAGGCTATCGTCACCCACGTTTGGGCTTCTCGAACCCACGTAGGTATGCCCATTATTTAGATGTGCATTCTTCGTAATGTTGACACAAATTTGAATTTGTTTAATATAGTTATAGAATTCTATTTAATTTGTGAATAATTGCGTCATCCAAATATGAATAACACGGCATATACGCAAGTATGTTCGTCAATAAGAGGACTTATTGAAGGACTTGGACGTCAAATATATCATATTAGTTTTAGATTTTTTTTAAGAAAGCATATTGTGATATATAATGTCAAAATGGTTTAGAGTGACTTCACAGGATTTAGAAGGACTTCTGAAGTCCTCCGCTGAAATGGTTTAGAGTGACTTCACAAGATTTAGAAGGACTTCTAAAGTCCTCCGCTGAAATTTACCAATAAAAACAATTTTTTATTGTTTAATTGTTTTATTATAATATGGAGTTGGCAAGACGAGAGTGATGTTCTCCAAGATGTTCTATCATCAATATCGAACTGGCAGGTGGCAGCTTATAAAATCTGTTATTTTAAAAAAATTATCTGCATAGTCTCATAATGTACGAGTGTAAAAAAATAACAAATGTTTTGACGTTTTTGGAAGGTCTCTAGCGTGAATAATTTTGGATTTATGAGCGAAAGTTGTGAAGTTTGTTATATTTGAAAAAAAAAAAAAAAAAAAACATGTATAGAATATTGTTATTTTAGTTGAGAGGAGATCGTTGACCGTTGATGATGCGAAGGTAGGGATTGCCAGGGTTCGGTCGCTATTTCTTAAAAAAAACTACATTTTACGTAATAATAGAACTACAATTTACATAAAACTACATTTTACATAAATAACTACAGTTTCTTAATAAAGCTAAAATATAGTATTTATTTATTAATTGTGAGTATCGCAACGGAGGCGACGAGCAAAAAAATATAGTATTACTAAGAAATAACGCCAACGGCCATATCCACGTTGAATGCACCGGTTCCCATAGATCACCGAAGTTAAGCAACGTCGGGCGTGGCCAGTACCTGAATGGGTGACCGACCACGTGCCGTTGGCATTAGAAAAGGGTGGCAACCTGTAGATAGCCCGGTGTTAATACCCAAAGTGTTGATACGCCGTTATACAAACAAAAAAAAAAACAAACTAAGAAATAACGACCGAACCTTGTTATTTTAGTTGTTCCGACAATATTCTTCCAAACATTAGCGTGGTCTTCAACAACAGAGAACAGAAAACCGTAAATTTCTTATATTTGTATAAAAAACATGTTTCGAGAATTTTTCGTTTTACGCACACATAAAATATTATTATTTGAGTGATTTCGAAGATATTATTGCGTGCCACCTCATTGCATCCAAGTATAGCTACGTTTTTACAGATACGCCTTATACTATATAAATTTGATGGATTTTTGTGAAAAACGAAAAACAGAAAAGGTATTTTATTTCTGTTTCTTGAAGTATTAATAAGTTGGTTAGATTGTACTAATTTTTAATTTATTCCGAGAGCCAGTAACCACACGTTTTATACACCTCGAAATTTTGCTATAATATACCTCTTGGGTAGATAAGAAGGTATATATGTTTTGGCTGGACTTACCGTGGAATACCAGGTACTGCACATAGGGGAAAGGTGCAAAACCATATTTCCCAAAAATAGAGTTTTATTCAGAAGCCCTTCTTATCTACCCAAGATATACATTATAGCAAAATTTCAACGTGCATAAAACATTTCATAAAAAGAGCGTTACCAGCTCTCAGACTAATTTGTGAACCCTGATCGATGTCATAACTAATAACGTTTCTAACCGACACATCGGTCAGAGTGGAAACATTCACTGTATCCTTAAATTTTCTTTATACACAAGTCAACGACAGGTGCATCAGGAGATAGTAGTCAATGAGTTCACCTTGAAAAAGAGCAGTTTTTTTCGGCGCATCGACATCTAGGCCATTAGTACCGACAGCCAGGGTGCAGCGAGGAATTTTCCCAACGAGCCGTGAGATGAGAAAATTCCTGCCGCCGCACATTGTAACGAAGTAGTGGAGATTATGGACAAAAATCATTAACCACTAGTTATTTTCAAACAACCATTTTTATTAATTGAAATCAACTCAAAACAAGGTAACAATAGTATAATAATGCATACTATACGGCTATAATAATATTAATTGTAATATTTGTAATATTAATAGAAATAATATAGCAGGTAATAATATTATTAATAACAATATTATAAAATATAATATAACTGTAACATATAATGTAGTAATAAACTCTTGTTTATGTCTGCCTCTGAGGTAGCCAGAAGGGCCATCAGAACGAGAATATCTTTTTTCTTGATAATAATTAATAACAATTTCTTTTAAGTTGATATATTGTTTCAACCAGTATTTATATAAGTGTTTTTTCCTCTGCGGTGAACACGTTCCCACATTTTTTACATTTAATATAAGACTAAACTGGCAGTGTTTCTAATATTGCTTAATATTTCTTTAGAACAGAGTTGGGCTTATTCGAATAATTTTTTATTTAAGTAACGAATAAAAGATAATTTTTTATCCGTTATTAGTTAATTATAAAACCACGGATGACCAATTATCCGTTATTCGAGAAACGGGTGAATTATCTTTTATTCGTCATTTGATTATCCGTTATCTTTTATTCGTTATCCGTCCACAATACCACTTTTTTCTATCTATTCGGGCTAAAACAAACTGTTGGTTTGCACTTTGCCCAATGACTGGGCCAGAACTGTTTGTTTTTAAAATGTGTAGAATTAATATCATCGCACAGGAGATGTATAGAGTTAATATTATCGCATATCTCGTTTGTGCTTTAGTTTCGAATTTTTTTTTCGTTCAAACAATTCCTCTTGACGTTTTTCTCTCGATTTAAATTTTTGTTTTTGTGCGCGTATATTATTAAATATACACATTTCTTTTTCGAAATGAACGTGGATGAAAATACGACCGGGTGCATTGGAATGTCTTCCCTCGAGATAAATTCTGGTGCAGAGGGAACGTCTTCACTATACTGTTCGTCAGTTTTGCTGGAAGACAATAATGATATGGATCTGGAGGCTGATGACGGTCATGACAATAAGGATAAGTACTCCTTTGAGAATATTTCAATTTTAGACGGGAAATTTTTTAAAGTTGTCAGTCAAGACGGGATAAAAGTGTCGGGCAAATGTTCCTCTTGTGAGAGAGTAATTAAAGGGGAAATAAAGTCTACTTCGAATTTCGTGTCTCACTTGAGACGGCAACATGCGAATAAAGAATTTGCTGAATATAAAGAGTACGCCAATGAGAATTCAAAAATGAAAAGGAAAAGGACTTCTTTGACACCGAAACTGCAAAAAAAAAAATAGGCCCATTACACTAACTTAAGATTGATTTAACATAGACGTTGTTAACTTTGTAGTTCACTCTATGGTACCTTTAAGAGTTGTGGAAAACAAATATTTTAAGAAGTTGTTTGAAAACTTCAATGTGTTACAGCAAAACAACATAAAAATTCCTTCTCGTCGGCTGTGAGGACGCCTTATTGTCGATTTATATGATAACTATCATAGAGAAGTAAAAGAAAAACTCTCAGGGGTCAAATATGTTTGCACGACTGCAGACGTATGGTCCAACCGGAAAAGGCGATTTTTCGGAATGACTGTGCACTGGATATCGGAAGATTTAAAAAGGGAGTCATCAGCATTGGCCTGAAAAAAACTGAAGGGCGTACATAATTATATAAAAATAGCTGATACCATTAACGATTTACATTCAGAATTTGGGCTAGCTAGCAAAGTAGTTGCTACGATCACAGATCAAGGGTCTAATTTTGTAAAAGCCTTCAATGAATTCGGAATAGAAAGCTCACCTGTGCAAGTTCATGAAGATTGTTTTGATTTCTTTCTGATACCTTTCGGTTCTCTTACTATTTTTCCGGTGTTCTAACTGGTGTTCTTTCAGATTCTTCAGATCCTGTGCTATAACGGTTTCTTTTTCCATGCACCTTCTCTTCTTCCGTTTCATTAACCGTAAATAAACCCTTCTTCGCCTCTTCGAGAGTGTACATCTTATTGCCTACAAGTATTTTATCATAGACTAACTTGGCTGATATCTCTCTTCTTCGGGCTTCTCTCAGGTATGTGAGTAATTGTTTTCTTTTTGCACGGATATCAGGAGGATAATCTTGAGATATATTTATTTTACTCTGCTTCAAGTTGTGTCCTAGTTTCAATATTTCTATTTTCTTCCTTAAAGTAGTGAGTGTGACTAGTATAGGTCTCCTACCACGCTCCCTTCCGAGGCGTCGGATATAGTCTATGTCTTCTTCCTTTATTTTACCATGCATTTCTTTATTAAATACATTTAATGTTATTTCTAATATCCATCGAATAAAAATTCATTCGTAAGATGAAAAATTATTTCAAATAAAAAAAATCATCTTTCGGATGAAAATTTATCCATCGAATAAAAATTCATTCGTAAGATGAAAAATTATGTCAAATAAAAAAAATCATCTTTCGGATGAAAATTTATCCATCGAATAAAAATTCATTCGTAAGATGAAAAATTATCTCAAATAAAAAAAAATCATCTTTCGGATGAAAATGTATCCATCGAATAAAAATTCATCCGTAAGATGAAAAATTATTTCAAATGAAATCTTAAGATAAAAGATGACGGATAACTTTTTAAATGGTAATAATTTCGAATAATGGATAACGGATATCCGAAAATTATAGATGACAAATAACGAATAACCTAGGTTATTCGTCATCCGTTATTCGAAGATAATTTTTGCCCAACTCTGCTTTAGAAGCATCCTGCAGGTCAAATAGAATCATTTGCCCGAGGATTTATACAGTTTTCTTGGATTTATCCACATTTTTTCAAATTTGAAAGAAAAAATAAATTTATGGATCTAAAAATAAAAATTTTTGGAATCGGCAAATTTCGGCAAACTAAATTGCTGTCAGTACATTATACTTGAGGTAAACTTTAAGCTCTAAAAAACTTGGGATGTGTTCAGATGAAGGTTTTTTGTTATGGTCTATCAAAGTTTTGTACTTACAAAAAATTTCAAAGATCAATGAAGAATAATTCAGGATAAATAATAAGGGATTAATTACCCGTAATCAATTATATCAGATAAAAAAGGAATAGTTTTGACGTAATTTCCTACGGATGACTTAATAAAAACACGGTCCTATCTTCAAGGAGAGAGGCTCAAACTAATTGTTGGTATCAAACAGGTTTTAAAGACTTTGCCTTGTTTATAATGCCGCTAAAGTGTTTGTTGATCAAAATAAAGCAAATATTTATTAGTTTTATACGATTTTAATTCCTTGAATAGTTTCAAAACTTAGCTAGAGGATTAAAAATTAAATATAAGAAAACAAAAATTCAGGTTTTTGTCCAAAGGACGTTACACTGTGCGCCGGTGGGAATCGAACCCAACATCCGTATATGAATCTAAGGCGCTATTACTACTCCGAAGTCTGCAAGCTTACGTATATAATCTTCTATAAACGGCACATGTCGTAACAAATCTTGACAGTAGCATCGGTTCTACGGCGAAAGCATCTCCTCTAATCGTGTATGTTTGGAAACAGGTTGAAGCGTCAGCGTGGATCCCCAGCGCGCCTCGCATCAGAACTCCAATTCCGTATGTGATTATCTCGCTGTTTACAGCATCAAAGGACCCCACCAAAATGGACTTATTGTAAGAACAGTTTCCTTTTTATTCGTGTCCTTGTCAGGACTACATTCAATTCCTCGCTGGGCGCAGAGTGAGGAGAATTGCACTGTGACGGTCCATTCCCCCCAGAGTGTGGCATACCGGGAGTCTTCCCACAGCTGTCGACAATGCCGTCTTCGTCGCCATCTTCCCGTGACAGATCCTGATTTACCGCCCCCCCCCCCTACTAGAAACACGTGGGTCTCGTGGTATACCGTCCTCCAGCGCGTGGCTCCCATGCGCATGCCCTTGGCTGTCTCCCTCCTTCCTCCTTCTTCTACAAGGAGTCCCACAAGGCTCTGCTCTAAGCCCAATACTACTCTTAATTTTCGGTTGTTTAATACTTCATATTTTCAGCTATCTTCTTACAGAAGCTTATTTTTTTATATCCGTACGGAAAACAGTTTTCATTGTTTCATAAACACTACACTTTAATTTATAAAGAAACAAATAATATTACTTCCTCAACGAATATATTATTGGTTTGGGCGTAAAATTCAAACCAACTTTTTTTTGTTAAGTGTTTTTTTTAATTAATTTTATCTGATATACTATCATACCACCTTAAATCACTAAAAAATAGCACAAGTCTTAATTATTTTTAGAATTAAACACCTAATTTGTCAATATATTTATATTTCATAGTCTTGGGGTTAAACGTCACTATGCTCACGTTTTCGTCTCCATGATCCAATCCTTTCAAATCGCGTTGCTGGAAAAAGTCAGTGTATTTAAACGGTTTAAAAAAAGAAAAAAGTCATTTAGTACATTAGAGAACAAAACATCTTCTTTCCCAGTAGTTCTTGGTTTTTTTAACCAATATACGGTAAATGTGAAGACGAGGGTTCTAGGCACCGATTATTTTGAAATTTTGCACTATATCGTATTTTGATGCACTAAACACGAATCCGTTAAATAGAAAAAAAGAAAAAAAAAAAAAAAAAAAAAAAAAAAAAAAAAAAAAAAAAAATCGCTCTCAAGTAGGAAAGAAGTTATGAAGCACTAAAGTTCACTGTTATTGAGGATAAAGTTGGCGTAAACAGCGTATTTGTAAACTCGCGCATGCGCAGACATGTAACATTGGGAAACAAAGAACTCTCATTTGAAATGTTGATAAACCATTTATAACCTCCATAAAATTGGAATTCTATCCATAACAGCGAGTTGGATTGACTAGAGTTTCGATATCTTCTTGAGCGAGCGTGGCGAGCGGAAACGCATAGCAAGTCTGCCCAAAAGTCGTCCTAGACATTCTTCTTAATATACATGATTATTAATGTACACGCCAACTTTTATATCCTTCATAACAGTGAACTTTAGTGCTTAATAACTTCTTTCCTAGTTGAGAGCGAGTTTTTTCTTTTTTTTTTTTTTTTTTTTTTTTTTTTTAAAGGATTCGTGTTTAGTGAATCAAAATACGTTATGGTGCAAAATTTCAAAATAATCTGTGCCTAGAACCCTCGTCTTCATATTTACCCAAGATACAATTGATAAATGCCTCGGACCATTAGGAAAGGGCCATTTAATTATGCAGGCCTAGAAAAAAAATCTGTTGATCAGCTTCATGGAATCTTATAGCTAAATATTATGTTTTTTGATGTTCTGAATCCAAAAATGCCATTTTTGTCGTTCAAGTACAGTTTTATTGCACAATATGAGCTGTTCGTATGCTATAAGTTCCCGTTTCTCTCTCTTAATATCCACTCGAACATTTTAATACCTGTGCATTGTATTCAGCAAGGCGTCCCGACTTTTGAGGGAAACAAATTGAAATCTTGTTATAAGATGATTTTGAGCATCCTTAGACCTGTACTTGTTCATTCCTGTTCCACCACCTTCTCCCATTCAGCCTTTCTTTAATTTCTTATCATTGGTTGGAGTGATATTAATAAACATGAAAGTTTAAAAAAACCTAAACAATTTATAAGTTTGACAACCTCGCAGGATGTATCTACCAAATTTTAGGTTTAACGCTGAATAGCAACACAAGCTATAGGTATTAAAAAAAAATTATCAACGCGGTTTTTTGGTCGCATAAAAAATAGCTCTCAAATTTTCTCTATGAATCCGTAAACTACATCTACACCAGCTAGTATACAAATTAGGCTAAATTCAATAAGCAAGCCTCGTTGAAACAAGTTGATCCACACGTAGTAGCCACAAAAACAAAACGACCCAAATAAAGAACGTACCAAGAAGGAGTTAGGCCAGCCTTAAAAGAAAACAATAACCCTATAATTGTATAGATAAGTAAAGGCACTAATAACCGAGTATAGTAAGTAATTAGGGTGATTCTAAACCCGATATCCATCTATTCTACCTTCTGGTCACGACAGGAATCTTATAACTCTGGACTTAACTACTCTTCAGCCGATCTTCAACTGGGGAGCAAACATACTCAACAAAAATCCGATTGGCTGAAACTGCGTTTTCTTAGCGCGTTCCGTTCTTATCCCTAGTGACATTTGCAAAGGAATAGAAACAGTTATTCGTTGTTTTGATGATTCGCGAATGATCTATCTTGATTAAAAGCAATATTTTAGGGGTGACAAGGCACAGGAAACTGACAGTAGACAAATTACATGGAAGCGGAAATTCCTCCATCCACCCTCGCCCACAATCTTAAGGAAGGCTCTATAAGTCAATACAAAACTATAGTCCGCCCGCAAACAAAAGAACAAGAAGGGGCGTGGCCGGAGGGGAGCTAGGCCATCCCTCTATAGGGAGGGATCACACTTATTATAATTTGTTTTACATTTTCCAAAATGAGGGCTTTTGCTAATTTTTTTAAAAATTTATGTTTACTTAAAATCTGTACAATGTGATTAGTACAATAATTTATTGTGTTTGCTTAAGTATCATATGACAATACAATATTTGAAACAGAGTTGGGCACAAATCGATTAAATTTTACATATAGACTAATCAATCATGGGACAAAATAAGTTAATCACAACTCGAGTTAATCATCGATCATAGATCATTTTAATCATATGTGATGTTAGTTATCAATCAATCATCGATAGTCTGTACTAACAATTGACATGAGTAACGTTGTAAACACCAGCTTGTTTATCTATACATTGGGCTTTGGAATTCCTTCATGAATCAGTTAATCATCAATCATAAATCCTTATGCCTTTTTTAGTCTTTAATCATTAATCTGAGTAAGGTAAGTCAGTAATCATCAATCATTAGTCAAAGCATTTTTTAATCATTAATCATCAATCATCAGCTAAAAAGCAGTTAGTCGTCACTCATTAGCCATGGAGAAATATGATTTATCAATCATCAATCATTAGTCACATTTTGAATACTCATTTAATCAGTAGTCATTAGTCATGAAATTAATCCCAATTTGTCCTACTCTGATTTTGAAGGAGCCAATCATTATTGACACTTCCCAAGCTAAGTTGACATTTTATTCTTGGGGTTTTACCGCTTTTAGGGTAATTGGTCACGAGGCCAAAGACTCTTAAGGAAGGTCTTTAGGATGGGTCCGAGTGGAAAAGGATTGACCTCTAGGATTAATCTACAAAATAAACTCAAAACCATCATCCATTTTAGATCTCATTGAAACTTTTTCAACATCCCCCTCTCACTGATTCTGGGACTTTGGTACTTAAGTTTTAAATAATTTTAAATTTTATTGTATTATATTTACATCTTACAGCACCTTGTATCAGTAGAGTTATGTGACATGCCGATTCCGCTGCAACAATCCATTCCCTAGTCGTTAACAGTATCTCACCGGCAGCTCATAAAGAGGATAGACAAGACGAAATGACAGTACGGTTAGGTTTCTTTAGCTGCCATAGAGCTGCTCGTGGTGTATGCCATTTCTAGTTGGGACCATCACCACATCCCCACATCGGGCTGTATGGGATAGCAGACACCGTGTAATGTGCAACGGTCTTGTCTAGCGGCACGGTCAAATCTAGAAGTCTTTCGTCTTCCGATTCACCACCATAATCCCTAGTCACGTAGTGTTAATACAGTAACATGCAGCAATATACGTATTACAACGTAATATTATTAATATGAATGAATGAATATTTACCGTATTTTGTAAATTACAATTACATTTACAGGGTTCTGTTATTTGAAAACAATAATGGTGTATAAACAGTGGTTACAAAAAAATAATAAAAGAAAATCATCAAATACTTAGTCAATCATGTAATATTTATATATAATATAATAAAGCTTTATTTACAATATTTACATAGTATCATACATAAGTGTTTATAACATGTACAATAAACATGTTCTTGCTAATTTATAGGAAATTATTTGATTTTTATAGTTTTGTAATTTTTTGGGAAAAATTTCAAAAAAACCCAGAACATTTTAAATACTAAGTTGAATTACATTACATTGTGCCTGTCAAGTAAAATGTGTTTAGTTCGTCTGTGTACGTGTCTAGTTAGTGATTTTTTAGTTACCTATGTTTGCTATGTGTGGATTAATGGAATGTGTTACTTGTCCAAAAAACTTGTCAGTAAGTTTGTATAAATACTTAGTCAACAAAAAAACACAACTATATACAACAAAATAAAATAACAATAATAAAGGAAAAATTTACTCTTATGAGTCAAATACTTATTGAAAAAAATATGTGCATATTTTAACTTTTTCCGCTTCGAATAATCATAAAAAGAAAATCTTCACTTTTCACAGTATTATTTAAACGACAACTGTGACAAATATTATCTTTTTTGCTTCTATAATGCAGCAGAATAAGCGCGCTAGATTCATAGGCGGGAGATGGTGGGTTCGATCCCCACCGGCGTCTGACATTTTCTCATCTCAGGGCTCGCTGAGAATCTTCCTGGCTGCACCCTGGACGTCGGTGCTAATGGCCAAGATTTATGTCGATGAGCCGTAAAAAAAAGAAAGAAAAAAAAAAAAAAAAAAAAAAAAAAAAAAAAAAAAAAAAAAAAAAAAAATGGTGCTTTTACTGGTCATATTGGTGAAGATGTGCCATAAAGATTCTTCATATCTTCCAGTTCGGAGGTGAAGTGATTAAGAGCCTCATATTTCCAGGGTTGACCATTATTTCAAAGAGCAATTTGCTTTGGTTGTTCAAAATTTCATCTAAAGACTTGTGGGTCTATCTTGAGATTTTATTTCTGTTTAATTACATAATCATAGCCACTTGATGAATCGTAATTTTTATTTTGATCTTTTGCTCATGTTTCTAAGATGCATGAAAAATTTCTCTTCGCTGTTTTTTTAGCATAAATATGCTTTAGCGATGACTAAACTGATAAAAAAGCATTACAAAAAAGTGTCCGGTGCCGTGGCTGTGGCCATGTACGAAAAAGAAGACTGTATGCTATACAGTAGATTACATAGGCTTGTCGGGTGGACCTAAAGCATATTTATGTTCCTGAATTTGAGCAGAAGGCTCTAAACGAATTCTTTTTAATTGATTTTTAGCAGTAATAGCATTTTTCAGTAAAACTGGACAAGTAAAATAAGAAGTCGAAAAGGCCGAGCGAGAGAATTCCATTGCTGTAAGTTATAGTGCCTAAAATCTCACTTCTATTCAACATTTTATTTGAGTATGTATTTTAATTTTTCACAAACTATTAACTATAGTTATTCCAGGCCTTCCAAATGACACTAGAGATATAATATTACGGAATTGCGCTAAGATGACGCAGTTCCTGCAAGTCGGACTTTTATTGTGAATGCACAATAAAGCAGATCCAAATAAACAGACGTTTCCTCCTCCCCAAAAGCCGATCTGGACATGTTGTCGGGTATCCAAACATATCCTGGAGGACGAGTCACGTTTTTCGGGTAATAATGGGACTCTCCTTGGGGTACATCTGGATAGACGCCAGGTGCTCGCGACACGAAGGAAGTTGCGGTCTGGTCTTAATCAGCATCGGACCATCAATGGTCGAAGACCAAAAACGACCAAGAAGCCCGGAAAAAACTTATTGAAATTATAGTGGTGTCCCTTTGTTCAAGGGGAGGGGTAAAGAAGAAGTGCGGTTTGCCTCGAAGCCAGGAATGCTGGGATACAGGCGTCACAGTGTCTGGAATCTCGGCTGCATCTGGACGGAAATTATAGACTTCTTCTGAAGCCAGATTCCTGTGCATAGTGACGCGTAAATCTAGCATTTTTCAACAAATATCAAAACATTAATAGTTACAAATTTAAGCTTTCCAAATGACACTAGGGATAAGAACGAAAACGCGCTAAGATGACGCTGTTCCAGAAAGCTCGATTTTTATTTGTGTAAGGCTTCCGACCGAAATTCAATTTTCAGTTCCTGTACTTTTGACGAGAGTTGCGTTACTTTAAGGTAATGTCAAACCGGAGATTTGGAGTAGATAACTTTATTTGTTGGTGTTGATCCTTTACATTATGTATAAATTATTATATTACATTATTTTCTATATATTTACAGTATATATATAATTAAATTACACTATACTACTATATTTTCCATAAATTTACAATATTTATTTATTATTAAATTACCATATTCTGCATTATTTTCTATATATTTACAGTATTGATATATTATTACATTACATTTTACTGTTCTATTTTATATATCTTTACAGTTTGCATAAATTATTACATTACATTATACTAATTAAAAAATACATTGCATTATTTCATATATATTTACAGAGTGTATATATTATTACATTACATTATATGACATTATTTTCTATATATTTACTGTATGTATATATTATCAAATTACATTATACCGCACTATTTTCTATAGTATATGTATTTGTATTAAGTATAAATTATTAAATTATATTTTACTACATTATTTTCTGTATATTTACAGTATTTACATATTATTACATTACATTATACTCCATTATTTTCTATATACTAAGAATTTTTATTATGTATAAATTATTACATGTCATTATACTACATTATTTTCGATATATTTATAGCATGTATATATTATTACATTAGATAATGTGTCTATTAAGTGTGTATATATAACTGTAAGTTATTGTATATTATTTGTATTGTATTTTATGTATGTTATTACATTATATTATTGTTATGACATTAAACTGTGACAAAACAAACTCTTAAGTACTTAATGGCCAATTTGTAAC
Organism: Gonocerus acuteangulatus; assembly: GCA_946811695.1. Lineage (NCBI taxonomy): Eukaryota > Metazoa > Arthropoda > Insecta > Hemiptera > Coreidae > Gonocerus > Gonocerus acuteangulatus. Next base: position 57,235,929 of record OX328131.1, read on the forward strand.
AGAAATTTTAATTGCGAGGCTGCAAGAGGTCCACAGACACCCATTAGTCAAACATTCCGCAGCCTGTCAAACATTATCTAAATATTTCTTTCTGTTACTTTAAGAACTATTTTTACATTTAACACAATTCTCTGTTTGTTTTGTTTTTTTATGTTAAGTATTAATATTATTTTTTTTTTCCGGTTTTAACGGCGCGTTTGTTATTAATAATATTAATATTATTAAACTTACATTTGCATTTGTACATATTTGAGTCATTTCGTTTTCAGGTATATCGAAGGATTGAAAATTACGCCTAATCGAAAAATAAAATTCACTTTTTAAAAAAAGTGTTTTTATTAAAAATATTCAAACAAACTATCATCAGCCTGCTAACAACCACTACCTCATATGAATTATTGCAGTTTCAAACAACTATTTGGCATTTTTATATTTTGAAGCGAGGCAAGATGGTTTTTTTTTTTCATCCCAGGAAATGACTCTACCTATATTCGGCAAGAGACCATAACTCAATGTTTATACAGTTTATGCAAATTTGTGGGATGAATTTTAATTTCGAGATGATTTGAGTCCGTCGTTATCGGTCTTCCTTCTTGTGTGGTCCGAATTCATCAGAGACTATTTCACTGAATACGCCCCTATTAAAATGAAAAAAAAAAAAAAAAAAAAAAATGTAGGGGGTCTCCCGTAGTCTAGTGGCTAGCGTGCTGGATTCATAAGCGGGAGATGGTGGGTTCGATTCCCACCTCCGGCAGGAATTTTCTCATCTCAAGGCTCGCTGGGAAAATTCCTCGCTGCACCTTGGATGTCGGCGTGAATGACCTAGAAGTAGATACCGCCGTAAAAAAAAAAAAAAAAAAAAAAAAAAAAAAAAAAAAAAAAAAAAAAAAAAAAAAAAAAAAAAAAAATGTAATAGCAATAAAGAAGACACGGTCATAGATTTTCCATCAAAACCAGCTTCTGAGATTATTCCGACGCGCAAACAGAACCTTACTATTCAACTCAAAAAAAATCCTCCTATTACTTCTTGAATAACACAGTAGTCTGTTTATTTTGTATCTTTCGGAGTAATAAAGCTTTTAAGGTTGATATATGTGGGTATATGCATGTAGAAAGGTAGGTAAAAAAGGGTATATAATAATGTAAATTATATATAGTTATTGGATATGTATAATAAGATAAGTAAAGTGGACATGAACAATTTTTAATATATGGGATTAGAGATAGAATGTTATGATAGTGTAAATAGAAAATGGTGGAAAGTTGTGGCTACATGGTCTGGTGGAAATTTCAAATGTTAAAAAATGTAAAAAAAGTGTTATTTATAGAAGATGGAAAAGTCCATAGTTTTAAAGTTTTAGATGTAAAGTGATGACAAGCCCTTGTGAAAATAGGGTGATTATATGTGGATTAAGAAAGGAAGGTAATATAAGTTAAAGATAGTTTTAAGAAAATTTTTACATTGTATGGATAAAAAAGGGGGTAATTTTTAATGTAATTTAAATACATGTAATTTATTTTTCTTCTAGTTAATGAGGATGGCCCTGAGGCCGAAACGTTTAAAATGAGGAATTGTAACTAGTTCATCAAATATATTTGGCTGAGGTTGAGGATCAATAAATAAAGTATATATGGAAATAATTTATACCTCAGAAAATCTTTATGGATAATTCCTAACATGTCAACTAATATGTTATATTACAACGAACATCTGTATACGTCACACAGTGGTATTTTTAACTGATCTTACTGGACAAAATTATTTTATCACGGATTCTTATAGTAAATGACTTGCTGATCATCAATATAACCCATTTTAGAGGTCGAATATAAAGTCCTACCGTTGTGTTCTCTCTTCTTCGGCAGAAAACGCTGTTGTTTATTACGTTTTAAGTGTTAACTAAAAGCATCTAATCCAATTAAATTTAAAAAAAAATGTATTATTATTATACTTTTTTTTTATAAATTATTTACATTTTCCAAAGGCAACAACAACAAAAAACATAAAAAGTAGGTATTTTTAAAAAAAAAAATAATAATTGAAAACACAACAATAGAACAAGAAAAATAACCAAAATTAATATACTTTTTTTTATATTTTTTTTAAGTTTTTTAAAGGCAACAACAACAAAAAGTTTCAAGACTAGGTATTTCAAATAATAATAATAATTGACAAAGAAATACATAGAAAATAATAATTGAAAACACAACAATAGAACAAGAAAAATAACCAAAATTAAGTTATCAAAACTAATAAATCATATTTGGTCAAGTAAGGTTTCATTCAAAAAATTAATTATTTCACCTGTGAAGGAATGAAACTCTTCCTTTAGTCGTCGAATTTCCGCACTCATACTAGAAATATACGGATCGCTCGAGTATAGTAAAGAACGAAATACATCTTCAATATTCGATAGCCCCCCCCCCCCCCTACTGGCAGATCCACTTAAATCTTCTTTCACATCTTATTGGGCATCTCTTTGTGTTTTGTAAGATCCAAACTACAAAAAGTTCCCTTTTCGATATGGGTATGTTTTCGGAAAATCAGTTATCATTATTAAATAGGCAGATTCTGGCAGCTAATTTTTGCATTTCCATTTCCATGTCAATACTTAATTGACAAAAATGAAAGAATTAAAACTACGCCGGACGAGGCCGGACAGAAAAAGTTCTGTTTCATAATAACATACCAATGAGGATATAACAAATCGCATCGCGCAAAGCAAAAAATAATGTTAATTTATTATGAAAAATAATGAAAGAAGATCATACTTACCTTTCTGAAATAGGAAATACATTTTTAGAACTGACACATCATTTTTTTTTTTTTAGTTTTTAACTGAAATATTCTTTTAAAGATAAACTTTGTGGCATGACATGCCCTAATATAAACAATCCGTAATCACTAAATGTTGACGTATTTGAGCCGACTAATTCATGTTTGTAATCTATATACTATCTAATAAAATTCTGGAAGGTCCAATCAGGGTTTTTTATAAAATTTACCTTCTGCCACAGACGAATATATTAGAAAAATAGGGTCACTATCTTATAATAATCAGGTTTTTGTTTACGAGGATTTTTCGAATTTTGTCCAGCTATAGATCAGTTAAAAATACCACTGTGCGTCTTAAGTAACTAAAGAGAAAAATACTAACTACATCAATACTACTAAGTTTACTAAACTAACGAAAATCTAATTAATTCTAACGAAAATGTAAAAAGTATGGTAATTAGTTTAATTAAGTAAACGTGAACTTATTTTATGATTTTAGTTTAGTTTTAGTTTTTAATTCACTAATTAGTTTATTGCATACTTTAAATCAGAACAAGGGTAAAAAAATAGGTATGTATATATTTTTGTTTAAATAAAGATCATTTATTTATGAACTATAATGGGAGGAAAATGAGGTTACAACTTATAACTACAGCTTCAGCCTACTTAAAACAAGTTCTATTAGTTTTAATAATTTACTTAATTATCGAAATAACATATGATTTACATTAATTCACGTTATTTTTGTAAAACTAAACTAAAATAAAGCTTTACTTCAGTTTTTAATCAATTCCCAATGATTTAGTTTTAGTTCATCTAGTATTCATTAGTTAATTTAATTTTAGTTTTTCTTTAGGCTGAAATTTTTAATTTAGATTTAGTTTATTCTAAAAAGTAAATGAAGTTTTAATTTTAGTTTTAGTTTTTAGTTTTGCCCAACATTGTGCCCACCAATGAGGAACAGCTTTATCCGGTATTCTGCGTTATTATGGTTGTCCTATTTGTAAATGTCTACATTTTTATTATCCGTTATAATCAATAAGTATAAATTTTGAGTTTTTGTGTGTTTACTAAGTAGGCTGTATTCTTCTCTAGCTTGTAGTTTAGGAAATTTTAAATATTTTAGTGTAAAATGATGAGTTTTAAGGTCCTCTGGACTCCTAGAAGACCAGGGTAAATGCAGAGGACATTTTTCGTTGTTATAGGCTTTTTTTTTTACATGAAATGTTCTCAACAAAATAAAATTGTGGGGGGGGGGCTGCAGCCCCCCATCCTCTTATACACCCCCATAGATACGGGAAGAGGGAGTAATTTCCGCTTAGAATACTGACAGTTTCCTTTTGTGACGCCTAAAATCTTGTCTTTGAGATTTCATTTCACATTTTTCATGAAAAATTAAAACTTATATTATTCTCAGCTTTTGGATGACGCCGTTGGACTTTTATTGAATACAGATGAAGACCAGATAAAAATGTATAGAAAAAAACCTAGTTGGCGGAGGGATAAATGACAAGCGTTTAAGCTCTGAATAAAAAAATAAACTATTCTTGTTTATTCAGTATTTAAACAAATTTATCAAGAATGTTAGGATCAAGTAGCACCTTCTGAGGAATGTGCTTAGTTATGCAGCTCTTGCGTGACGGACTTTTTTTATTATTCAAAGTTACAGCGCTACTGATACTTTGAGGAGAGCACAGGTAGCCATCCAGCCACCAAAATCCATTAGTCTGCACGCCCTTTATAACCCGTTCCTATAAAGATTCGGGCATAAGCTTGCCGTCGGCGTAAACAACACCTACAAAACAAAAAAAAACGCCCTATCTTGGAAGGTCGCTGTGTGTGGTCCCCGAGAAATTAGAGAACATCCCTACCTTCTTTAGTGCCATGTGATGGTGTATATACAGATTCTTAAGCTCATCCACTCACGGCAAAATAAAAAGAATTGATATAAAGGAAGATAAAAGAGCGCACGTCCGATTTCGTTGATTTTTTTTTTTTTTTCTTTTTTATACAGGATTCGTCTTCTCTTCGTCCATTTTTAGCGTTTTTCCTTTTCACTATTGGTAGAAGGACCCACTTGTTAAGCCTTGACAACGCGCGGTATCCAGTAGATACAAAGGTTCAACGTCTCAGCGAAATGCGCTATGATAGGATAGCGCAAATAAGCGGCACCTTCCGCTTATTTTAGCTGTTTTAGCATTTTTCTCCTAAGGAAAGTAGCTATTGAGGTTGCACTCATGACGGAATTTTTGAAAAATATCGTCAAATTTTTATCGATCCTAGCTAGTAGCCACCGAAAATGACCCCCCTTAAAGTGTATACATATACAGTGGCTCACAGTCAAAATGATGCAAGATATTTACTTTTAAATAATAAAAAAAATCAGTCCCGTAACAGGCCACAAGGGCCCAGAGGGGCAGATACAGTAGAGGTATCTGATTCTTGACCATACAGCACACTAGGGAGATAGCGTGGTCAATACTATGCTCCGGCCGCCTGATTTTCCCCTTGGCTGCTTCGACTGCTAGAGTCATTAGCACCCAAGGTACCCATTATTAATTAAATTAATTAAAGGCTGGGTGAGCCTAGGGACGATCTGGGACCCCAAATCCAACCCTCGAACGGCAGCACTAGAAGAAAAAATCTTTAGTGCGCGCTCGGGTTTTGAACCTAGTCCCCCAGTTCATTAGTCGAGTGCTCTACCACTTGAGCTAACCTGGCCCCATTTACTTTTAAAAAATATATTTAATATGAACCCACAATTTACACTGAAAAATCTATATATACAAAAATATAGTAGGATCATCAGGCTAGAATATATAAGAGTTAAAAATTAATTTGAGATCTAATCATAAAATTAAACAAAAACTTTATACATTAATATACATTTCTAACGCCACAGTGAAGATGATGCAAAATGGAAAACGTTCAAAAATATTTTAAATTTTAGTACTTTTTAGGTAATCCTTTATTATTTATTATCACTTTCAAACAATTGGGCATGAATTAGACAAGCTTTTCTGTGCAAGATGGAGATATCTTCTCCCATTCTTCTTGAACAGTCTATTTGAGATATTCTTGGTTTGATATCTTATGCTTCCTCACTTCTGTAACTAATTTACTTCATAAATTCTCTATGACGTTGAGGTCTGGTGATGGGAAGAGTCCTCCTGTAGTTTTGGAGAAATTATATGAACCCATTCTCTTGTTAGATGAGAAGAATGCTTGGGATCGTTATGTCTATAAAAAGCAAAATAATTTATTATTCCGAACTTGGTTTCAATATTTTCTTTAGGATGTAATAATATAAATGTTTATCCATTGTTCCCTCAATAAAATGATAATATCCTACCGCCGATGCAGCCATACACCTCCTAACCATAACATGATCACCTCAATGTTTGATGTTCAGGAGAAGATTATTCCCATGGAGCTCTTCATTTGCCTTTCTACAGACGAAATTGTTCTTTCAGAGCCAAACAATGTAAATTTTGACAGTTCTCCAGATGTCTATCTCTTCTTTAAGTAATTTTTGGGAAAAATAATTTGCTTTAAATATATCTTTTTATATTTTTCGTTGATGTAAGAATTTTGCCTTGCAACTCTACCATTGTATTGCATTTTTCTTAAGACTATTTGAATGGTTTCAGCACACACCATTTTATATAAATGTTTTTTAACTAACGTATCCAACTTTGCAGCACTTAATTTTGAATTATTTTTTATTTGGCACAAAATCCAACTTTTGTCAATGCCGGTAAAACGTTTTTTTTTTTTTTTTTTGTTTTTTTTTTGTAATGACTCTCTTTTTTCTGTTTTCTTTTTTAAAACGTTCAATAATATGTTAAATGATCCTATTGATATTTAGAGGCGATTTTATGTTGTTTTGCCCATTTTAAATTTGTTAATCACTATTTCTATTTAAATAGTATTTTTGTTAAGGAATGGCTAATTCAGCTTAGTAGAATGTGCCCAGAATTAAAAATTGTATTTATTGCAACAACAACAAAAATTTCATTCATTATTTGTGATCTGTAATTTTGGCAACTCTTATGCCTAAAGCTCCAATTTTTATCTATTTTCTTTTTTAGTTTACACTAATGGGAATCGTTTTGAGTGCTGAACACATTCTCCTATGCTGAATTGATCCACCCTTAACAAAAATAATATTTAAATAAATTCAAGTGCCTTTTTAGCACTTTCCTCCGAAGGAAAGTAGCTATTGAGGTTGGACTCATGACGGAATTTTTGAAAAATTTCTTCAAATCTTTATCGATCCTACCTAACAGACAGACATATATATGTCTGTTAAGACGATAGCGGCCAGAGTTTTTGTTTTTTCGTCACGAAACTTGGTATATAGCATTCAATTAGCAAACGATTGAACGAGTTCGTTAACCACCAAAGTCGGTCCACCAGAAGGGGGGGTTTACCCCGAACCCATAACACTAATTTGACTATGTCAGCCGTAATATTTGTTATATTTCAACGAAACTTGGTATTCGTTGTGTTAATATAGAGAGAAAATTGAGATATAAAAATGAACTAAATCGGTTCATTAGAAGGGGGGGTTTACTCCGGACCCACAATACCAATTCGCCACTACCAGCCGTGATTTTTGGTATATTTCGACGAAACTCGGTATTCGTAGTGGTAATCTACAGGTAAATATGTGTTGTAAAAATAAACTAAATCGGTTCATTAGGAGGGGGGGTTTACTCCGGACCCACTAGACCATTTCGCCACTACCAGCCGTGATTTTTGGTATATTTCGACGAAACTCGGTATTCGTAGTGGTAATCTACAGGTAAATATGTGTTGTAAAAATAAACTGAATCGGTTCATTAGAAGGGGGGGTTTACTCCGGACCCAAATTCCTATTATACTCATACCGGTCGTAATTTCTGCTGTATTGTAACGAAACGCGGTATACGTCGTGGGTAACTCATGAGAAAGAAGTGTTGTAAAAATGAGCTGAATCGGTCAATCGGAAAGCGAATTTGTAATATATTTCAATAGAAAAGCCCGCCAGACGTAGGCTCACAAAGCCTCCGCAAGCAGCGCTTTCTACCACTAGAGTGACTGTATCCTGTTCCTGCGTTAGATCAAAATACGATAATATGAGGTTTTTTGTATTTATTACGTAGTGTAATAGGTACCATGTGTAAACATAACTCTGGAAGCAAATTAATAATTGATCAGTTACTCATTACAAATTTATAAGAGAACTATTCATGTTTTTATTTTATTTATGTAGGATATTTTAAGCAAATTGTTCTGGAAAGCAGTCTACACTACCCAAATTCTGAGGAAAGTGCTTAGTTATGCAGCTCCTGCGTGACGGGCTTTTTTTAGAATTTCAGGAAGACAGGAAGGGTGACACAAGTGCCCTCGGCCAGATCAAACCGACGAGAAGAAGTGTTGTTGGCGAGACTCAGAAACTGTAAATACATTGTTTTTTATACATATTATGAAAAATATAATCAACTCCTGTAAAGCATTCTCTATGAAAAGCAAGAATTATACGCCACAGCGTGGTGTTAAATGCTTAGGCTCATAATCTTGGAAGCATATAAAATTGTCTTTGAATACCCAATTTAAATATTAAACAAGTCTTATAAAGAAATCTTATTTGATTTCTTGCTAGAAGAATGGGACAGAATTGATGGGTCAAAAAAAAAAAAAAAAAAAAAAAAAAAATAGGTAACTCAATGCCAAGACAGCTTAGAAATGTTTTAAAAGCAAAGGAAAATTCACCTACATAATGATCTTTTTTCTGAATTATATATGAGCATATTAACACAATTTTTATATCATACTAAAAATAGAGATGTCCTAATTCTTTTTATAATCGTTTATCTTTGCTTAACATTTTTTGTTAATTTAAAAAAAAAATCCAATTCATAATTGACATTAACACTGATTTGTAAACATAATTTCATAATTTCTTGTTATTTAACATTAATAACAAAGTTTTTTTTTTTTTTTTTTTTTTTTTTTTTTTTTTTTTTTTTTTTTTTTTTTTTAGAGTTCTACTTTTGTCCTAATACTTTTTATTCCGACGGTATATCCTAGAATTTTGAGTTGTTAATATTAAACAATTAAGTAGAATTTTATTGTAGTTAACTAATTATCAATCTTATGTTATGTTGAGGAAATAATGATGTGAATGTCTATTTTTATTGTGGTTATATATTTATGTATGTATGTCTGAAAAACAGATAATTAACTTATTAGAATGCCAAAATCAAAATCAGTTGGCTATAAAATTAACAAAGCTAACAAAAACTATTAAACAAAATAATTTTATACCATAAAAATAAAATATTTTCATTAAAAATTACATACATTTATACTTTTGAGCAAATGTGCGTATATTTTAAGAGTGTTAGAATGTACGTACTACCTTTTTTCAGTAATTTATGTAAGTCGTGAGGAATTGTTAAGTTCCTGCATTGTATACCGTCAGTCAGTGTATGTTTAATAGTTCTGTTGCATTGTCTACAAGTTGGTCTTTCGTTTTTGTCCAGTAAGTATGAGTGGGTAAGTCAGGTGTGCCCTATCCGAAGCCTGGATAAAATAACTTTGTCTCGTAAAAATGTATTATAAACATATTAATTGAAATTTTAATAGCTGCAATTGTATTATTAAGTTTTGCGTGTATAGATTGGTTTAACATGGTTTTAATGGAATCTCCCCGTAGTCCATTCATGCTGGAGCCCCTAGTGGAAGATTTGAGTTGGAATCCCACTTTTGGTGGGTTACTTTTTTAAGCGATGGGCTCGCTGAAGAAATTCCCACAACCTGCAGATAGCCTGGCTAAATTCAAAATTACAGAAAACGCATGTGAATGTGTATTATAAAGAAACAAATAAATAAAAAACTTTCACGAGAGAGTGTTGACTATTGAGATAGTTAGGGGTTTGGTCAACATTTTTAATAAAAATGAGTTTTTATTGCCAATGATTCGGCTTGAATTTCAGGCCATTAACAGGACAATAAACAAAAATGTACAGAGTAAGTACTAGTCGAAGAGCCGATAACGCACTTTTCATGAAGTGTTTTATGCACCTTGAAATTTTGCTATAATATACCTCTTGGAGAGATAAGAAGGTAAGTATGTCTTGGCTAGACTTACTGTTAAACACCAGGTACTACGCATAGGGGATCGTTGAAAAAAAATATTGCCCAAAAATAATGTTTTATTTAGAAGCCAACTATCATTAATGTAAAAAAAAAAAAAAAAAAAAAAAAAAAAAAAAAAAAAAAAAATGCAAATTAAGACAATTTTACAATGAATAATAAATAACGTAGACACTTTTAAGTGGGATAAATAAGAAAAAAAAAATGCCATAGTACCTAGATTTTATTTTTAATATTAAATGAAGTGGGGTCTCCCGTGGTCTAGTGGCTAGCGTGCTAGATTCATAAGTGGGAGATGGTGGGTTCGATCCCCACCGGCGGCAGGAATTTTCTCATCTCAGGGTTCGCTGAGAAAATTCCTGGATGTCGGCACTAATGGCCAAGAATTATGTTGATGCACCGTAAAAAAAAAAAAAAAAAAATTAAATGAAGTGCTTTATTCATGCTGCGATTTGAACAGCCTCTTCAATGAAAATAATTACAAAAGGGCAGATACTTTTGTGGGGTTTAATTATCAGGAAACATGAAAATAAATGTTGCCTATGACAGACTGCAGTACACTGCGTGTAACCGTAACAGTGCATGAGTTGTGGTTGTTCTCTGTGCTCTCATTGTTCTTGCTCACATGATCTTGTACAGCTGTCCTGGCAGCTTGAATAAAACTAAAATGGCAGCTTGAATAAAACTCTCATTTAATATTAGAATAAAAACAATTTAGTTTTTTTTTTTTTTACATGTTATCCCTATTATTTATTATTCATAGTAAAATTGCCTTAATTTCACTTTAAAGATAGTTGGCTTCTGAATAAAAGGCTATTTCTGGGCAATATTTTGTTGCACCTTGGATTCAAATGTGCAAGGTAGGGGTTCGAGTCCCACCTGCTGCAGAGATTTTTCTATTCATATGTACTTATTTGTTTTGTATAAGTGTATATGTGTGTGTTGTGTGTTTTTATATAAAATATAAATATATTGTTATTAGTAATTACTCTGTTTACTTTTATTTATAGCCCTGATACAGTTGAAGCCAAAACATTGGAAATAATAACACATTTTTATATAAAAATGTGGTTTTATTATCTATTATGACCAAATCCTAAAGATCCTTGAATAATAAAAAAAAACAAAAAAACTTAGCAATAATCTAAATTTAATATATTTTTATATGAATATATTTTGAGCTGAAAATATATTTAAATATTTATTTCAGTGTATAATTAAATAAAATTAGTCATGCGTGTTAAAAATTTGATTCTTTATTCCTCTAAGTTTATACTAAGAAATTTGTAGATGTCGTTATTTTATTCTGGACATACCCCTGACCACACTATCTCCCTAGTGTGCCTTATGGTCCAGAATCAGATACCTCTGGAGTATCTGCTCCCTCTGGGTCCAATGTGGCCTGTTGGAGACTGACTCTTTTTTTTTTCTTTATTTTAATATGTATGAGAAATTCTAGTGGCCAACGATATTTCTATGGAGAAATCCTCTGAAAAAAATAATGTATATAATAATAGACAAAAAAAAAAATATGAGTAACAAGGATCACTAGGGAAAAGTAAAAGAAATTAAAATAAATTAGTGTATAATTGGACTTTAAAAACAAAGATGTGGGGAATTACTATTAGTTCATTTACATCACTCACTCTTTTTAAAAAATACATATCATACAGAGATGTAATGTACACGTCTGATAACATTAAGAGGAAGGATAAAAAACTAATTTAAGACAATCACAGCACAATTCATCAAATCACAACACACTCTTGTTGGCTTTACTTAGAATGAAATAGCAAAACTGCTCTTCGAAATCGTCTTCTGGCGACGTTTCATCCATTGTGTACTTCATACTCTTGTAAAATTCCAAAGCGTTTTCATTATGCTTGAATACAGTCAAAACGACTTTTTTGAAATTATTTTTGAAAGCAATAAGTTCCAAAAGTTGAGACATGAATTTACCGAGTCCCTTTCTCCTTACTTCTTCGGTCAACTGCAGTTCATAAACGTAGAGGACATCCAGTCCATAATCCATATCAAACCTGAAATGGGAAAAAGCGACAGGCTTCATTTCCGCATCAAATGCCACTAAATACCAAGCAGCATCTTCAGTCATCTCGGAGAACTTCTTCTCTTCGTCCCAACCCCAATTGCAAGATCTGTAAAATGACTCCATATTCTTCTTCAAGAGAGCAAATAATATATTAATTACACCTGTAGGCAAGTCCTTAACACGTTTGCATTCTAAATCTAAAGACAAACCATTCCTGTTGAATTTTTTAAAAGCTGGGAAATCCGACAGAGGATCTGGCAATAGATTTGCTTTCTTCACATTGTTTAATGAAGAAATCATCATTTTCTTCTCTTCTTTCAAGCGAGCTTGCTTTCTTTGGCTTTTTTCGGTCTTCCTGCCCATTCTGTCTAAAAATTTAATAGTTCTCACTAAAACACAAAAAATTAACTCAATTTCTTAAACAATTTAAACAACAATCAACTTTTTAAACACTTTATCCTAACACAGTACATTTTGAATGAAAACACTAAACGTCCAGGTTATAATTGGCGGGATAAACAAACAGTTAAAGAGGCAAGCTAAGAGGTATATGATCTAGACATAAGGCGCTACCTAGGAAAGTAAAATTCTCATGGGAACTGACAATGAGTAATCATAGGCAGTGATCGAAAATAATTGTTAAATTTTATTTTAAAAAAGTATTTTTTAAACTTTTACTTTTATTTTCATTTTAAAATAGTAAAAGTTCACATATAACTTTTCGAGTTTAAAAAGTTCTTTTTTGCTGATATTTATTAAAAAATAAAAAAAAGTTTTAAAGTAATTTTTATTAAAATACTTATAGGAAAACGTTTAAAGGGATAAACTAAAGCCACTAATTTTTATTTTTTGTTTATTATCAATAAATATATTTCAGTAAGTAAACAAAAATAAATTTGTAAACAAGCATTCCATTTATTTTAATAATAATAATAATATGTCCTGTAAGTCAGTGGAGTTTAGATTATATCTATAATAATTTATTTCAAACCAACGAAACCCTAAAATTCTTGATTAAAATACTGAAAACTTTTATTTCATATTTAAAAAAATAAAAGAATTACATTAACTTTTATTTTGATGTACTTTATTTTAGAAGTTCCATAAGTAACTTTTCCTCTTAAAACTTTTAAATGAAAATTATTTTTTAACTTATAAAATTGTTTAGGTATTTTAAATGAATTTTTAATTTGATCACGGATTTTAAGCTTTTTAATGCACACAATATAATAATATCAAAGAAAAAAAAAACATATGTTTTTTTTAGTAGCTTGATTCCCAGGTGAGAGCCAGGTTACATAATAATTATTTTACAATAAATTATGTCGATACTTCAACACCTTCCTTTATAATTTACTTGTAAAATAATTAAAACTAATAAATTTAATATAACGCATAAATTGAATGTTCAAGAAAGTCCTAAATCTTGATTTAGCTTCTTAAGTCTAGGACAGTTAAATTTTTACTTTTGCGCTAAAAAAAAAATAACTATATCGATCCCTGATTATAGGTCATTTCCATCAAATGTTTGTCTCAGGGTCTTTCATAGGAAATAATTTCGGGTGGGGGGGGGGGAGGGTTGGGAGCATGGGGGGGTATGGAATGCTAAAAATCTAGAACTTGGAATAGTTACCCAAATAAAACGCTATTACACCCCCAAAAAACTATTTTTTCTGATCTAAGTGATCTTATCTAATCTATTTATAAGGTTTTTATGACAAATTTTTACCGATTAAACCAAAATTTGGGGGGCTGCAGTCCTCCCTTATATGTGCCCATGGTTTGTCCCTATAGTTTGATTTCGAATTTTTAATAAAGAACATCTTTATATTTTTCTATCAACCTCGTTGCTATTACAAATCTACATATATTTAAAAATCACGTGTATGTCTGTTTGTCCGTATGTCTTTTAGTTCCTTATACAAATCTACACAGTTTGACGGATTTTGACCAAACTTGGCACACAGGTAGGTCTTGATAAGGGAAATCTCCTAGGCTAGGATCTGAATCTCCTAGGATTTGAAAATAGTCAAATTTCAAAATTTCGCCAAAAGTTTTGTTCAAGAAAAAATGGCTACACTGAACCATTCAGGTTCTGACGGCCATTTTGAATAATGTCTCAAATTTATTTGTTGATGTTCTTGATAATTAGAATAACTCGAACTCATTGATGACTTTACATCATTATATAATCATGTAATGCAGTTTAATTCAATTTTATATCAACAGTCACTGTCTAACTAAGGAGCGCAGGCCTTTCTTTGATAAGAGCTATCTACTCGCAGGCTGTGGTGCTTGCCTCTGTCGGCTGTTATATGAGGCCCCTCATTGCAAAAAAAAAAAAAAAAAAAAAAAAAAATCTAGTGATTTGATAGCTTTATCATAACTACTTGGGAAGTCAGTATATAAGCATTCATAAAGTTCCAAATCTTGGTATTTTAAAGGAAGTTTAATTTCTCTTCAGGATTTTGTCTTCAACATTAACTTCCACCTACTTAGAGATTTTTACTTCATATTCGGTCTTCATGTATGATAGGCACTTTTGACGAATAAATTTATTGAAAAATAACCCTTCGAGCCACTATGATTTTTTTTATTAATTTGGTTCCATAGTCTTAATCCGTTAGGGGCATAACTCATCATCAAACATTTGCGACTCCTTCTGTCCATTTTGCTCTGGCGGTCTTCCTTGGGTTTATGAGCAAAAGCAATACTACCAAAACATCTTATCTCATTCAAATCTGGAGGACCATTACTCCGATGGTGTACGATTGTCTTTTACTGATCTTGTGGGCAATCGGTTAATGATCTCACCCCCTCTCCCCAGAATTGGTTTTCTAAATCTGAATCAAATAAATATCATATACCTTGACATCTCGATAATTGACCGATTCATCTTCTCCGCAATGCCTGTTTGAGACGGATTCCAAGGCACATTGTACTCTATCTGGGCCTTACAAAAATGTCTGAATACATGGCGAATATTTCAGATTCAACTGTATTTTCATGAAAGCGTCAAAATATAGAAATCACTGGATTGTAATAAAAATTTATAATTAAAAATGGTCAATTTTATACACATGGAGTTCTATTTGTTAAAGGTTTGAAATGAAAATAAGGATTCTAGGACTTCATGATTTTTTTTTTTTTTTTTTTTTTATTTTTTTAAATGGCGCATCGACAAATCTGGGCCATAAGCACATCCAGGGTGCAGCAAGGAATTTTCTCAAGGAGCCCTGAGATGAAAAAATTCCTGGCGCAGGCGCAGGTGGGGATCGAACCCACCATCTCCCGCTTATGAATCAAAGGCGATAGCCACTAAACCACGGGAGACCCCCCTATCTATTATTATTATTTAATAAAATATAAATTATATATTTCATTAAATATAGACCCCCCCCCCCCCCCGTATCTATTATTATTATTTAATAAAATATAAATTATATATTTTATTAAATATAGACACCCCGTATCTATTATTATTATTTACCAAAATATAAATTATATTTAGTGGAGGATTAAATTGGGCTTTATTTTTAAACCAAAAAAAACAACAATTAGTAAGTAACATCTTTTAATTCTAAATAACAATGCTTGCAGGCAGGTACAAACTGTATAAATATTCTCAACTGTATTATTCTTATATATTGTAAAAAGAGATTACTTTTATAACATAGACCTATAAAAATATTACAATAATAAACCTCTAGAAAATATACAATACTGCTAAAATGTACATATATAACATACACACACATAAGATATGTAAAAATAGCTTATTACTTAAATATATTTATTTATTTTTGTATTAGATTTCACCTAAATATAAGCTAATCAAAGTTACAACATAAAAGAAAACGAGGAAAAAAACTAAACAATACTAATAAAAAAATACTTTCCTTTAACTAACAGCTATGGTCCCAACCAATTTTAAATTAACACAGACTAAAATAAATTTAAAGCAATAAATAAAAGAACATCAATAAAATAAATTAATCAATTCTTGGAACGCAAAAAAATCATATTTCAGGGAACATGTTTTGTGTTTTATTATACAGAACTAGCGTAATATATAAGGATTGATATGGAGTGAGTTGTGCTTTTTAATTCAGAGTAACAAAACAAAAACATAATAAGCAGCAACATTTTCTTAAAATTGAAACATTGTAAATTTGAGGTTTCATAAAATAAAATCTAAAAATTGTGAAATTTTAACTTAAAAATTGTCACAGTGTTAATATTTTTTTTTGTAGCATTTCATGTTAGCCGCAGTGTATAGTAACAGCCATAGTGGATTTTCATAGTATTATGAAGGATAAAATGATTACAAGTGTTTAGATAAAGAACAATGAATTTTAATTAAATTTTTTTTCATACAAAATTGCATTTGAAATATTGTTTATGGCATTTGGAAAAAAATGCAGGTGAAAATTAAACCCCATATTAGTAATAACATATTCAACGAAATATAATAACCTTATTTATAGAATGTTTAAGGATCCAAATTGAATATCCATTTAGAATTTATTCAACAAATTACTGTAATTCATAATTCATTCAATGGTTTGTGCAAGTGATGGGTGCAATAATGGCGTACAGTAGAAATGTAATAAAAGTAAATTGCAGAAATCAGTATTCAGCAATATAATGAAGGAATGGGAACCACAAATTACCAACGAAAACAAAATTCAGGCTTTCATACAAAAAAAAAAAAAAAAAAAATCAATTTAACAATACTATAAGCGACAGAAAAAGAGCAAAACCATTTCTAATTTTGACTAAAACAGTCTACAAAATGGACGGTTGAAACAAATGTACATGGAGAGCATTAATTACTGAAGGAGCAAAAATTTTGCCCTTAACAAAAATGTATTCTCTATTAAATATTTTAATAATAAAAAAAATTGGATGTTGAATTTCATCAATGAGGGCAAGAAATGTTCTTATACTGATTTTATTATAAATCGTAAAAACGAGGACTTGTAAAATATATCAGGACCTTGGAAGAGAAAGGACGTATCTCAAAATCCAGATGTTGGGAAATTGAAGTTCTAGAAGTGCTTCAGGATAGTAAGGGTGAATGTTTACTCTATGGAATGCTGATTCATAAACCTGATTGAAGAAGTATGCAAATGAAAATTCCATGTTTTAATTTGAATTTATACGAGTGATTTAAGGGTCTCAAAATGCCAGGAGGGACGTTTCAGATGATGGGATTCGCCCTTGAAATCGAACATTTAGTTTTTCATGATGATGGTGCTATTAAGTTTAACTTGAAACTGTGAGAGAACTAAAGGCGGACCAGAGAAACATGGCGAAGCGTCGTGTTACCTAAATCTTTCTGGCTCAGAAAAAATAATAAAAAAAGTAGATTTTTCAGATTCGCCCTTTCTCTTCCGAGGTCCTGATATTAATAATTATTAAACCAATTTATAATAAATAGGATGGAATACGCTGTCAGTGTAATCATTTTTAAATTTGTGTCCTTATAAAAATCTCCTTGCCAGCTAGAGGAATTAAGTTTTTTGAAGATAAAAATTTCTACCGCGATTCATGCCTCAGGGGTTGAATTGCTTTAGCATACTGATGATGAGACACTAGTTTTGAAAGATCTTTGCTTTAATTAAAGGAGTAATTAATTGTGGACCTCTTTGGGTGTTTTTAATTATTTCAACTCAACGTATGGAAAAGAAAACAAATAATTGCTATAATGTAGCTACATCCTGAGAGAGTTTTGACTTACAAACCACTTTGTGGCTTAAGAACTAAATAAAAAAACTCTTCTCATTTTGTGCAAACGTTACAGCTCTAAGTATTAGTTCTTGGTTATTCAAGAGATGGCTCTGCATTATAAGTTGTTGCAGCAAAGAATGGTTGATGAAAATTTTCAAAAGTTTGAAAATTGGGAGTTTTCTCCTTTTTGCACCTGCTTCAAATGACATACAGACAGAAAGTTATCCCAGTTGTAAAGTTACAGTAACACAAGTGTGTTTTGAAGTGTGTGAACTAGTGTTGTATCAGTCTAAACTAATACTTAATTTTTAATTGTGATTTCTTTAAAAAAATTAACATAGAATAGCTTTTGATTAAAATTTACCAGGAATGCTCTTTATATTATTATGAACAAATAATTAAATTCTTCTCTTATCTATAATCTAATATCTGAACGGATCTTATTCAATGAAAAAATATATAAAAAAATAAAATAAATGATTAGTTTGGAAAAAATAATCTGTAAACTGTACGAAATTCAATTTGATTGATTTTTAAAAAAATGTACATTTTTTATCAAAATTACTTTGACTTATTTATTATTCAATGACTACTTATACTTTTATATTCTAAAAAAATGTGAAATTGTAACAGAGATGCTAAGAGCAGCTTTGTCAATAAAATAGATTATTATATGTAAGAGTGCTAATAATCTTAGCAGTCGATGATCTGGAAAGGATATATTATGTATATATATATATATATATATGTATATATATATATATATTGAAATAAAGAAGCTTTTTCAACATAAAATAAAACAATATGTTTGAAATTCAAAATATATTAAATAATTTGGTGAATGTATGAATAGCCCTCCTCGCCCATTCCTTACACATACTTTTTATACGTGAAATTGATGTATTTTTTTTTCTCCTGATCACAAGATAATTTTAGATTTGAATTTTTTGTGGTTCTTAAGTTGCTTTTGTAATATGAGACTTTAACCTATTAGCGCCGGAATTTATTTTCTTTTTTTTTTTTTCAAAAATTCTTAATACAAATAAATTAATTTTACGAACTTAGTATATAATATAATATTTTTATCATCGCTTAAATATTGGTGTTATAATATGGTAACGCACGGTGCTAATGGGTTAAAATGGTCATACCTCAAAAACGACTCGGGAAAAATAAATCTTTCAGATTTGCAGTAGAGGAAAAAATAGATTGCCCCCATAGCGGAGGGTGGGGTATGAGCCCCCTACAGATTTACATCCATTTATAAATGCTTAAATCTCTAAAACTAACTGCAAACAAAAATTCTCAGATTCTTATCAGTAGAAAAACTACATTCATTTCATAAATAAAAAGTATGTTAGAGGGGAGGGGGGAGAGCTCTTCATACATTTACCAATAATTGTTTTCTAAATATTTTTAATAATAGAAGAATACAACCTTTTCCAATACTTATATACATACTATATTCACACTTGTAATGTAATCATAAAATACTTCTTTATACATATTTTTTAGTACTTACATACACATTTGTTTACGATTATATATCAAACGCAGGCAAAGTCTTAGAATAATTCATGCAGAAGAATAAAAATCGGCAAAGCTACAGAAGTGAGATCAGAAATAGGCAAGTATTAAATATATTTTCAAGGGGAAATATTATCAATATTAAATTTACGTATATTATGTACATACACTCATATATTTAAAAAAAAATAATAGTTGTATTGATAAAGGCAGGGGACACACAATTTATAGTTCATATATAAAAAAATTATAATAACAAAAAACCATCATCGTAAATTTATAAATGTTTTATTAATAACTGGATGCAATTCGTTCAAATCCAGCTTTTAGCTAGGGCTACAGTATTTTTGCTTGAAATTAACGTAGACCTTTGTGTCTGTCAAACTAATGTGGCAGTGGTTTCTGAAACAATTTACGCCAGAAAAATATCGTGGGAGCTACGTTACACGTTATTCACTAAAAGCTTCGATATTGTTAAAATTGAAAATGGACTACTATTCAATCAAACATAAAAGAGAACAATAGATAACTTTGGCTATTATGCCCAATCGTATTAAGCAATGTTTTGAGAATAAAACCTAATACATAACTTTGGCTATTATGCCCAATCGTATTAAGCAATGTTTTGAGAATAAAACCTAATACATAACTTTGAAAATGATACAAAGCCAATTTATTTAATGGCATTCTGCCTGCACTGAAGATTTTCTCTGATTATTGTGACAATTAAAATATGCACATTGACCTAAACATTTTTAATTTCAAACAAATATTTATCTCATGATCTGATCTAAAATATGTTACATTTTAGTGAATATAGACGTAGGCACACAATATCGTATAAATAAAGGACCGTTAAAAATTAATTTTAGAATGTGTAAATTACTGTAATTTATGATATATCACAATTATAATAAATACATGTAATCAAGAAAATTTCATTATTATATTTCAGTATACATATTTTTTAAATGGCATGATACAAGTTCAAAACATATTTAAAACACACTATTCCTTAATATTCTTTTATTCGGTACGCTCTACTTGTTTCATGTCCCAATGATGCATCTTCAGGCGCTTTAAAATCAGAAATTTTCAGCTTCACTGTACGAGAATGCAGAAAGATAGTTTGTTTTAAATATGTTTTGACATTCCACCACATCGAAATTCCAAAGTGATAAATATCGTCACTACTTATGATATAATAAATAACTTTTATAAATTACCTTTTGTTCGATAAAGATTTGTATATCTAAATTACTTTTTTAAAAAGTATCAAATGCATTCATGATTGTATGCGTTGTGAAGGCTGCAATTCAAAGCAAGTAAAACCAAGAAAGATTTTTTCGTCTTCATTATTCAGATCTGAATTTAAGAACATTTTTTTTTCTGGATAGAATAATATAATTTTATTTCAGAGATGAATAAAGTCTGTCTTCTGTCATAACAGTTGAACAAGAGATTGTATTTATGACAATGTTTCCAATTTAAAATAAATATGCAAAATACATTTCACATTCTATTACTTCTTTTTATTAATAAAATGTGGAATATGTGCTCTTAGAGCAAAAGTAATGTCCAATTTCAAATGAAGGGTTAGTTTTAGGCTAGTCAATTGAAAAGACAGCTGGATGTGTTCCCACACTTAATTTTTATGAATAGCATCTAAGTAAGTTGCGTTTTTTGGGGGGGTTATATGAGTATCCGATTAAAATATTATGGTACATACACAAAAGAAGCACTCGACCTCATTTTAATATTGTATACATTCATCCGATTTTAGGTGAACAAGGCTGCAAGAATAAAAACCAAAACAGGCAAAAGTTGAAGCCATTAAAACTTCTATGTGATATCTCTTGTCCTCCTACAGGCATACCATCTCAAATTAAATGAAAATAGTATGAACAAATATATTTTACAAATTATAGACAAATGTATTTTTGAAAATATTCGATGAACTATTGCAATTTTTTTCTTTGAGACATAAATTTAAGGTATCTACAGCAATCGAATTCACTTAAAGTTTCAGAACTAATAATTATTCATATATGTAGGAGTTTTAATGAGCCATTTTACTTTTCAATATAATAATCAAACAATTGTTCTAGATAAGCAAGCCTAGTGCGGTATAAAATGTAAACTTCCTGAGCAAAGTTTTGTACTAAATTTTGTACTAGGTTTAAAAAAGCTCTTTATTGTACTGGATGGCATTATGTTAAATATTTTAATAATAAAAACAAACTGCCAGCGAAAAACACCAATAAATCAATTCATGGTATTTAATTCTTTGGGCTTCGATGCGTTCAAAGATACTTACTTAAGCCAACCAAGAAGTGAAAAAAGTATTTATGATTATATAAAATTTATGAGGAGCTTCCCTCCCTCCAAAAAAGGAGGGACCAAATGTGCAGATACTGTAGAGGTATCTGAATGCTTGACTTTGCAGCACATTAGGGAGACTGGGTAAAGCATTCCCTATCTGCCACAATAATTTTATCATGATTGAATATTCTTATTGTAGAACAATCAATTTATTTTATATCCCAAGAGAAAAAAACCATTGTATATTGATGTACACAAGACAAGTGTTTGAATGTTCAACGTTCAAAATCGTATGCTGGGCTTTAATTTTGTGTTTTTAATTGTAATTAACTAAACATTTAAACATGAAAATACATATGATTAGGCTGCTAGTTTGTAAGAAATTTCCAATTAAGTGCAAGGGAATTCATTTCATTTATTAGAAAGCGTAATTCCACTCAGACTATCACAAACACTCTGGATCGTTGTTTTAAAGAATCATGTATGGAAGAGGAAAACGATTTTTGAGCATAAAATATTACAATACAACAGCAATTGGTGATATTCGTAAATGTGGCGTTCAAAATTTAATAAGGCAATATATTCCTATTTAAGGATGGTGATATTATTTAAAATGTAACACAACTAATGACTACAGAAACATATAGCCATTTTTGAAAAAAAAAAAAAAAAAAAAAAAAATCAAAAATAGCAGATTTTATACGTGTAAAAGTGATCACGAAATCAGTATAGTGAGATAATATAGTGAAAAGCAGTTTCACTGGAGAAAAATAAACATTAGAAAATAACATTAAAAAAACAAAAACAAACAAAAACCAACAAATTCCATGATATAATATTGTTATACAAAAAACAACCTTTATTTAATAGTATCTATGAATTTTTAAATAATTTATTAAAAGTAATTTGAAAAATATATTAAATAACATTTATAGGGATACTGTGATCGTAAATAGTTAATTGTACTATAAGTTAATTATTATTATAGTTTTCTTTAGGGGGAAAAATAATTAAGAAATATTGAAATTCCAGAACAATAAAAAGATTAAACTAAATTCTTGCCCGTGGTAACATTAATGACAGATCAAATGGCAAGACTTTAACCTTTAAATTCAAAGAGAAATTTTATTATCTAAAACAAAGTAAAATTAAAAATTTAATACATAAATATTATTTGTTTCACATAAAATTAATTCCTAACAAAATACTTTTTAAGTCTCACTTGTTTATAATTTTCTACTATAATTTAATTTATTTAAATATATAAACATTTAATGCTACAAATAAATTTAATAAATAAAAAATAATACTTCTCTCTTTAAATACAGCCTTCAACGAATAAATCCACCATCACTATTCAACATTAAAAAAAAAAAAAAAAAAAAAAAATCTAGTTCAACTAAATGAAACAATCAAAACTACTAACTTAGAATCACAAAATAACCACTAAAAATTATGTTTCATATTATGACTCATATGATTAAAAATATCAATACTCCTTCCTTTGAAGGTGGGTATTCAAAATAAATTAAATGAACCATTAAAATACACCATAAAAATTATTATGAGTTTACCAATGGTGTTAAAATACAGTAAAATGCATCACTAATAGTTCATATGTGATGCAATAGTTCTTATGACAAGTTTTTTTTTTTTTTTTTTCAAAAAAAAAAAAAAAAAAAAAAAAAAATTTAAAGCTCGAATAGTGGGCGAGTACTTATGTGCTAAAGCTTCGTATGCCTCACATGGTCGGTCCAATAGTTCTGTATTGTCATCGCTTCGAGGCTGTTTAAAAACGAATCATTATCCAGGCTGTACATTTCTTCTGAGTTTTCCTAAAAATAAAATATTTGTATTGTCTGGGTAATTTCTAAATTGATCATATCAACAAAAATATGAGATGTTGAATTTGAAAAAAAAAAAAAAAACTGTTGATACTTGATATAATGAATCTAAAACTGTAGTCGAAGTAACTGAAAGACTAATAATTATTATGCTTTATGAACAAAATCATAAACAACATATGAACAATTCATATTGGTATATAGCAATACTACAATGAGAAAATGTACATGCGGATAAATAACAATTTTTGCCTTTGTTAAACCGAATAACAACTTGCTCCGATGAATTCCAATGTAGATGGACCACTTCCAGTATACCGCAGACTGCAGCTTCTTCCAATCTCAATATCACTATGGTCGAACTCAGTTTAACTAACTCCACAATCAAATTCACTCTTCATTAATCAGCACTGACGATACTGATCTTTGGACATCCAAAATATGGAGAGGTCCCATATTATTATACATCGAGATTACATATACACCGAAAAGCTCCTCTCAAGCCGTCATCTTGAAGACTGAGGCTGAGAGAGTTACTACCAGAAAGGTATAATGTCTCCGCTGTTACCAACATAATCGGCACATTGCATATCCAATATTCAATAGATAAAAATTGCTTTTTCCTGCATTATAAATTTCCACAAAATAGTGAGTTATTTCTCATTTTAACCAATATTTAAATTTATGATAATTTGCATGTAAAAATAATTTCGTTTAGAGCCTGCTGCTCAAATTCAGGAACATGAATATGCTTTAGGTCCACTTAACAAACCTATGTAATGTACTGTATAACATACAGTCTTCTT